>CAUYQU010052604.1:0-10265 GCA_963574635.1 Cheracebus regulus
TTCTCTTTTTCTAAAATCTATTCCTCTTTCTTTCTCTTTCATTTTTTCTTTCTTTTGCTGTTTCTTTCTTTCTCCTTTTCTCTCTTTTTCTAAAATCTCTTCCTCTTCCTTTCTCTTTCATTCTTTAAAAATAAAAAAAAATAAAAAAAAAATCAGAAAGATGCTTATGTAGGTGACAGTGTTTTCTGGACTTCACTTTACTCATGAGAGAGGTGGATATATTCTTGCAAATTCCAAAGTACCAGGAAATCCAAAAGGGATTCTGTTGGAACCTGTTTATTATCTTATTTTGCACCCTGGCCTGGTTCCTGCTCCATGACTTGACTCTGTTGGATCTTGGCATTAACTCTGGCCAGGACCTGGTGACTGTTCCTGTAATGCCCTTCAGTTTCACTGGAAGGGGAAACTACAGATAATAGTCATAGGAACCTAACAGCTCCCAGAAGCCAGACTAAGAAAAAAAGCATAAAGGACATGCAACAGCATGATGCCTGAGGTAATTGGATTGTTGCTTTACCACCCTGGGCCTATAACCTTTAGGTATAAATTCATAGAATAGGGATTTCATTGTATAGCATTTTGCTTGGCATATAACAGAAGAAATGAAGACATTTGTTAAAGTATTTACTGCGAGTGTGAAGCACCCTGATAGTACCTAAATAACATCATTTTGTAGAAACATTTTCATTTACTTTTTACCCAAGCATTTTAGCATTTATGTTGAGCAAATGTAAACATAATTAAACAAAAATAACAACAAAAATCATTTGTCATGCAATTTACATATTTTGTGTAGAGCATTAAATGTGCCTAAATTTGTATTTACTCTCTGTAAGCTTTTACTTTTTTGGAATTTACTTTAAATTTGATAAATATGTTAGCTTTGTTAAAAATGAGCTAGATATTTTTTAGCATACAAAAAATATACGCAGTTGATTTTTAAGTTATTTTGTTTGCCTTTAGGTGTGCAAAAATAGGCCCATCATCATAAAACTTTGCTTGACTCAATTCCTTAATCAATTGTCTCAAGTCAACTGTTTGGGAGGTTAACAATAAGGAATGTTCAACAGAATAAGACAAAAATATTGGGTCAATTCCAGAGTTTGACTTCCTGTTTACCCATTTGGATGCTCTTTATGTCCTTCCATTGTTTGATTGCTCTTCCCGTACTATGTTAAATAGAAATGGTAAAAGTGGGCATCCTTGTCTTGTTCCAGTTCTCAGGGGAAATGCTTTCAACCTTTCCCCATTTAGTATAATGCTGGCTGTGAGTTTGTTATAGGTGGCTTTTATTACCTTAAGGTATGTCCTTTCTGTTAAGGACAGAGCTGTGCTGCCTCAGAAAACCCCCTCCACCAGGCTGACCTCACTTCTCTCTGATTGCTCTGCAGCTACATTCCTGAACCCCTACCTAGGCACCACATCAAGGCTGCCAGTCGAGCTACAATTAAGCAGAGCCTAATTAGAGCTATCCAGGCAGAACAGGCAGCTTGAGGGAGGACAGGGAAAACATGTTGGTTATCCATACTTGTAAATTCCTGTTTGATACATATCTGTAAAAAATCCTGATTTCTGTCTTTTTTTAAAGACGGTCACCACAAAACTCACAGGATGATGTATTGTAGGTCTGTCACAAGTTAACAAACTATCTCTGTGCCTGCTACCTAAAACTCCCTATGCTCCTCTCACCCCATTTAAACCCGTGCCTTGTAAGCTCGGGGCTATCTCCTCTGATTGTTACGGAGCAGCCCAGCAGGTTAATAAAATTTGCTTGCCTGACTTTGGGTCTATTCTCCTTTCTCTTGGTTGAAATGATCATGTTATTTTTGTTTTTAATTCTGTATGGTATGTCACATTTATTGACTTACATATGTTAAACCATTGTTGCATCCCTGGTATGAGATCCTCTTGACCATGGTGGATAATCTTTTTGATATGCTGTTGGATTCAGTTAGTGTTTTGTTGCGGATTTTGGCACCTATATTCATCAGCGATTTTGGTTAGTATTCATTTTTTTTTCTTTTTTTTTTTTTGAGATAGAGTCTCACTCTGTTACCCAGACTGGAGTGCAGTGGCATAATCTCCACTTACTGCAACCTCTGCCTCCTGGGTTCAAGCAATTCTCCTGCCTCAGCTTCCCAAGTAGCTGAGATTCCAGGCATCTGCCACCATGCCCAGCTGCTTTTTATATTTTTAGTAGAGACGCAGTTTCATCATTTTGGCCAGGCTTGTCTCAAACTCCTGACCTCAGGTAATCCAACAGCCTCAGCCTCCCAAAGTGCTGGGATTACAGGCATAAGCCACCACTCCTGGCCTGTATTCTTTGTTGTTTTTGTTATGTCCTTTCCTGGTTTTGGTATTAGGGTGATATTGGCTTCATAGAATGATTTAGGGAGGATTCCCTCTTTCTCTATCTTTTGAAATATTGTCAATAGGATTGGTACCAATTCTTCTTTGAATATCTGATAGAATTCAGCTGTGAATTCATCTGGTCCTGGACTTTTTGTTTGCATTTTTTAAGTTACTATTTCAATCTCGCTGCTTGTTATTTGTCAGATTTTTAGTTAATCTCACTAATGATGTGTACATTTTATTTATCTTTTCAAAGAACCACCTTTTTATTTATCTTTTGCATTGCCTTTGTTTGTTTCAGTTTTATTTAGCGCTGCACTGATCCTCATTATTTCTTTTCTTCTTCCGGGTTTGAGTTTGGATTATTCTTGTTTCTCCAGTTCTGTGAGGTATGACCTTAGATTTTCTATTTTGCTCTTTCAGATTTTTTGATGTAGGCATTTAACGCTATGAACTTTCCTCTTAGCACTGCTTTTGCTCTATACCAGAGGTTTTGATAGGCTGTGTTACTATTGTTAAAAATTTTTTTAACATTCATATTGATTTTATTGTTGACCCAACAATAAAACATTCAGGAGAAGGTTATTTAATTTTCATGTATTTGCATAGTCTTGAGTGTTCCTTTTGGAGATTACTTCCAATTTTATTTCACTGTGGTCTGAGAGAGTACTGGACCTAATTACAACTTTCTTAAATTTACTGTGACTTGTTTTGTGGTCTATTATACATGCTATCTTGGAGAATGCATAATGTATCATGTGCTGATTTTTAAAAATGTATATTCTGCAGTTGTTGGGTAGAATGTTCTGTAAATATCAGTTAAGCCCATTTGTTGTAGGGTATAGTTTAAGTCCATTATTTCTGTGTTGACTTTCTATCTTGACTTGTCTAGTGCTGTCAGTGGAGTATTGAAGTACCCCACTATTACTGTGTTGCTGTCTATCTTATTCCTTAGGCCTAGTAGTAAGTGTTTTATAAATTTGGGAGCTCTAGTGTTAGGTGCATATATGTTTAGAATTGTGATATTTTTTCCTGTTGTACTAGTGCTTTTATCATTATATAATGTCTTTGTCATTTTTAACTGTTGTTACTTTAACACGTGTTTTGTCTGATATAAGAAAAGCTACTTCTGCTCTATTTTGGTGTCCATTTGCATAGAATATCTTTTGCAGCCCTTTACCTTAAGTTTATAAGAGTTCTTAGGTGTTATGCAATCTCCTGAAGACAACAGAAACTTGGTTGATGAATTCTTATTCATTCTTCCATCGTGTATCCTTTAAGTGGAGAATTTAGGTCACATACATTCAATGTTAGTATTAAGATGTGAGGTACTATTCTATTCATCATGCTATTTTTTGCCTGAAAACCAGGTGTCTTTTTTTTGGTCTGGTGAGATTTCTGCTTTAAGAAGGTTCTATTTTGGTATATTTTGAGAATTTGCCTCAAGATTTAGAGCTTCTTTTAGTAGTTCTTGTATTACTGGCTTGTTAGTCGTGAATTTTCTCAGCATTTGTTTGTCTAAATAAGACTGTATCTTTCCTTCATTTATGAAGCTTAGTTTCCCTGGACACAAAATTATTGGCTGATAATTGTTTGTTTAAGGAGGCTAAAAGTAGGACCACAATCCCTTCTAGCTGATAGGGTTTCTCCTGAGAAATCTGCTATTAATCTGATAGGCTTTTCTTCATAGGTTACCTGATGTTTTTGCCTCACAGCTCTTAAAATTCTTTCCTTCATATTGACTTTAGAGAACCTGATGACTACGGTCTAGGTGATGATCTTTTGTGATGAATTTCTGGGGTGTTCTTTGAGCTTCTTATATGTGGATGCCTAGATCTACAGCAAGGTCAGGGAAGTTTTCCTAGATTATTCCTTCAAATATGTTTTCCAAACATTTAGCTTTCTCTTCTTCCTTAGGAACATGAATTATTCTTAGGTTTGGACATTCAACATAGGACCAAACTTCCTGGTGGCTTTGTTCATCTTTTTTTAAATTGTTTGTTGTTTTTGTAGGACTGGGTTAATTTGAAAGCCTTGTCTTCGAGCTCTGAAATTCTGTCTTCTGCTTCTTCAATTCTATTGCTGAGACTTTCCAGTGCATTTTACATTTCTCTAAGTGTGTCCTTGATTTCCAGAAGTTCTGACTGTTTTTTACTTACGTTCTTTATTTCACTGAAGAATTTTCTTTTTATACTCTGTACTATGTTGTTTTTTTAAAACATTTCTTAAGTTGGACTTCACCTTTCTCTGGTGCCTCCTTGAGTAGCTTAATAATCGACTCTCAGCCCAAAACCTCCTCAAGCTAATAAGCAACTTCAGCAAAGTCTCGTGATACAAAATCAACGTGCAGAAATCACAAGGATTCCTATACACCAACAACAGACAGAGAGCCAAATCATGAGCAAATTCTCATTTACAATTGCTACAAAGAGAATAAAATACCTAGGAATACAACTAACAAAGGATGTAAAAGATCTCTTCAAGGAGAATTATAAACCACTAATCAAGGAAATAAGAAAGGACACAAACAGATGGAAAAACATTCCATGCTCATGGTTAGGAGGAATCAATATTGTGAAAATGGCCATACTGCCCAAATAATCTATAGATTCGATGCTATCCCCATCAAGCTACCATTGAAATTCTTCACAGATCTAGAAAAAGCCACTTTAAACTTTATATGGAACCAAAGGAGAGCCCACATAGCCAAGACAATCCTAAGCCAAAAGAACAAAGCTGAAGGCATCACCCTACCTGACTTCAAATTATATTATAAGGCTACAATAATCAAAACAGCATGGTACTGGTACCAAAACAGAGATATAGACAAATGGAACAGAACAGAGGCCTCGGAAGCAACACCACACATCTACAATCATCTTATCTTTGACAAACCTGACAAAAACAAGCAATGGGGAAAGGATTCCCTGTTTAATAAATGGCGCTGGGAAAACTGGCTAGCCATATGCAGGAAGATGAAACTGGACCCCTTCCTTACACCTTATACAAAAATTAACTCCAGATGGATTAAAGATTTAAACATAAGAACTAACACCATAAAAACCCTAGAAGAAAACCTAGGCAACACCATTCAGGACATAGGCACAGGCAAGGACTTCATGACTAAAACACCAAAAGCAATGGCAACAAAAGTCAAAATAGATAAATGGGATCTAATTAAACTTAAGAGCTTCTGCACGCAAAAGAAACAATCATTAGAGTGAACCAGCAAACAACAGAATGGGAAAAAATTTTTTCAATCTACCCATCTGACAAAGGGCTGATATCCAGAATCTACAAAGCAGAGTTACAAGAAAAAAACAAACCCATTCAAAAGTGAGTGAAGGATATGAACAGACACTTTTCAAAAGAAGTCATTTATGCAGCCAACAAACATATGAAAAAATGCTTATCATCATTGGTCATTAGAGAAATGCAGTCAAAACTACATTGAGATACCATTTCATGCCAGTTAGAATGGTGATCATTAAAAAATCTGAAGACAACAGATGCTGGAGAGGATGTGGAGAAATAGGAACACTTTTACACTGTTGGTGGGAGTGCAAATTAGTTCAACCATTATGGAAGACAGTGTGGCAATTCCTCAAGAATCTACAAATAGAAATTCCATTTGACCCAGCAATCCCATTACTGGGTGTGTACCCAAAGGATTATAAATCATTCTATTATAAAGGCACATGCACACATATGTTCTTTGCAGTGCTGTTTACAATAGCAAAGAACTGAAATCAACCCAAATGTCCATCAATGATAGACTGGACAAAGAGAATGTGGCACATATACACCATGGAATACTATGCGGCCATAAAAAACAACATTTATGTCCTTCGTAGAGACGTGGATAAATCTAGAAACTATCATTCTCAGCAAACTGACACAAGAACAGGAAACCAAACATAACATGTTTTCACTCATAGGAGGGTGAAGAACAATGAGAACACTTGGGCACAGGGAAGGCAACAACACTCACTGGGCTAGGTGGGGAGGTGGAGGGGAGGGGAGGGGAGGGACAACGGTGGGTGGGGAGGATTGGGAGGGATAACACTGGGAGAAATACTTGATGTAGGTGATGGGGGAGGTGGGATGTGCCATGTATGTACTTATGCAACAATCCTGCAAGATGCAGGATGTGCATATGTACCCAAGCCCAAAGTACAATAAAAATAACAAATAATTGACTCTTCTGAATTCTTTTTCTGGCCACTCAGAGATTTCACCTTCGTTTTGATCAATTGCTGGTGAGTTGGTATAAATTTTGGGGGTGTTAAAGAACCTTGTTTTGTCATATTACCAGAATTGTTTTTCTGGTTTCTTCTCATCTGGGTAGACTATGTCAGAGGGAAGGTCTGGGATTCATGGACTACTGTCTAAATTATTTTGTTCCATGGGGTACACCCTTGATGTGATATTCTTCCCATTCCCCTAGGAATGGGGATTCCTAGAAGTCAAACTGTAGTGACTGATTTTGCTCTTCTAAGTCTAGCCACCCAGTGGAGATACCATGCTCTAATCTGGTACTGGGGAGTGTTTGCAATGAGTTCTGTGATGTGATACATCTTCAGGTTTTGCATCTGTGGATACCAGCACCTGCTCTGGTGGAAGTGACCAGGGAGTGAAATGAACCTTGTAAGCATCCTGTGTTGTGTTTTTGTTTAGTGCACTGGTTTTGTGTTGGTTGGCCTCCAGCCAGAAGGTGGGTGCATCAGCTGTGGTTCTATACAGGGGATGCAAACTTGCCCTATGGACACCTGGTTAAGTATTCAAGTTTCTCAGGTGGAGGGCAGGGCTATGGAGCTCCCAAGAGATTATGACGTTTGTCTTTGGCTACCAGGGCAGATAGAGAAAGACCACCACCAGTGATGGGAACAGGGATAAGTATGTCTAATTTACATACAGGGCTGGGGCAGGGATTGGTTATATTAATCTACATTTTCAGAGACAGTGTATACACATTCCCTTTTCTCTGCATCCTTTCTAACATCTGTTAGTTTCTGAAATTCATATAATAGCCATTCTGACTGATGTAAGATGGTATCTCAGTGGGGTTTTAATTTGCATTTCTCTGATGATTAGAAATGTTCAGCATTTTCTTGCATGTCTTTTGGCTATTTGCATGTCTTCTGAAAAAACTTCTATTTAGATCCTTTATCAAATTCTTAATGGAATTATTTGGTTTATTATTGTTGTTGAATTGTTCAATTCCTTGTATATTATAAATATGAGTCTCCTGTCAGATTGCAAACATTTTCCCCCTTTCTGCAGGTTATATGCTCATACTGTTGAGTATTTATTTTACTGTGCAGAAAATTTTATTATTTATTTTTCTGTGAAGAAGCTATTTTAATCAAGTCCTAGTTGTCTATTTTGTTTTTAATATATGTGCTTTTGAGATATAGTCATGAATTCTTTGCCAAGACCAATGTCCAAAAGAGTTTTCTGTAAGTTTTCTTCTAGCATTTTTGTATTAATTGATCTTACACTTAAGCCTTGAATTAATCTTGAGTTAATTTTATATACGGTGAAAATAGAGGTCCAGTTTTATTTAATCCATTTTCCCAGATCTGTTTATTGAAATGGGTGTCCTTTTTCCAATGTATGTTCTTATTGGCTTTGTTAAAGATAAGTTGGCTATAAATATGTGACTTTATTTCTGGGTTCTCTATTCTGTTCCATTGATTAACGTGTCTATTTTTATACCAGTACCATAGCGCTGGGCTACTATGTTCTTGTAATATAAGTTGAGATTAGACAATGTGATGCTTCAAGTTTTGTTATTTTTGCTTAGAGTTGTTGCAGCTATTCAGGCTTCTATTTGGTTCCATATGAATTTTAAGATTGCTGTAATTCTGTGAAAAATAATATTGGTATTTTGATAGGGATTGCATTGACTCTGTAGATTGCTTTGGGCAGTATTATATTTTATAACAAGTAAGATTAAGCTTTATAAATAAATGAATATCATTTTAACTATTTTAATTCTCCCAATTTCTAAGCATGGAATGTTTTTCTACTTGCTTTTGTTATCTACAGTTTCTTTCTTTGGTGTTTTGTACTTTTCATTGTTGAAATCTTTCACTTCTTTAGTTAAATATGTTCATACATATTTTATTTTTAGTAGATATTATATATATGACTGCCTATTGATTTTCTTTCCAACTAGGTTGATTTGAAATATAGAAGCACTATTTATTTTTGTACATTCACTTTTATTCTGCAAGTTTATTGGATTTATTTATCAAAATTAAGACACTTTTGCTAATGTTTAGGCTTTTATACATACAAGATCATATTATCAGAGAACAGGAGTAGTTTGGCTTTGTTCAAATTTGAATACCTTTTAATTATTTCTGTTGCCTTATTTTTTTCTGGCTAGGATGTCCAATACTATGTTGAATAGAAGTGTTGAAAGTGGGCATCTGTGTCATGTTCCAGTTCTTAGAAAAAATGTTTTTAACTTTTCTACCTTCTGTGTGATGTGGGCTGTGGCTTTCTCATATAAGGTCTTTACCATTTCAAGGTATGTTCCTTCTATATCTAGTTTTTTTCAGGCTTTTATGATAAATGGATGTTGAATCTTTTTCTACATTAGTTGAGATGACCATATGGTTTTTGTCCTTAATTGTTTATATAATGAATCACATTTATTGATTTGTGTATGTTGAGTCATCTTACATCCCTGGTATAAAATGCACTTGATAGAAATCTTATCTTTTTGATGTGCTCTTGGATTCAATTTGTGAGTATTTTGTTGAGGACTGTTGTGTCTATGTTCATTAGGGATATTGGCCTGTAGTTTTCTTTTGTAGTTTTGTTTTTTCCTTGTCTGCTTTTGGTTTCAGGGTAATGATGGCCTCACATAATGAGTTAGAAAGAATTTAGTCTGCTTCGTTTTTTGGAACAGTTTGGGAAAAAGTGGTAACAGTTCGTCTTTTAACATTTGGTAGAATTTGGCTATGATTCCATCTGGTTCTTGGATTTTTCTTTTTGGGAGAATTTTTACTACTGATTCAATCTTGGGATGATATGTATTTTCAAGAATTTATCTACTTCCTGTAGGCTTGCTAGTTTGAAGCATACAGTTGTTCATATTAGTCTCTGATGAGCTTTTGTGTTTCTGTGACATCAGTTGTAATTTCTTATTTTTCTTTTTGATGTTATTTGGAACTTCTATTTTCTTGCTTAGTTTACCTAGTAGTTTATCCATTTTGTTTATCTTTTGAGCAACAAACTTTCATTTATTTGATCTTTTATATTGCTTTCATTTTCTCTATTTCACTGTAGTTTTATTCTGATCTTTGTTATTTCTTTCCTTTTGCTGATTTTGGGTTTGGTTTATTCTTGCTTTTTTAATTCCTTGATGTGCATAATTATGTTTTTCATTTGTAATCTGGATGTTCATTTTTAATCTTTCTACTTTTTTGTTGTAGTCATTTCATGCTATAAACTTTCCTCCTAGCTCTTATTTAGCTATCTCTTTTAAGTTTTGGTATGTTGTGTTTACATTCTCATTGCTGTCAAAACTATGTTCAAATTTCATTCTAATTTCTTCATTGGCCTGATAATCATTCAGAAGAGTAATGCTTAATTTCCATGTATTTATATAGTTCCTGAAGTTTCTCTTGGTAATATTTTTTTTTTGTTTTATTCCAATCTGGACTGAGAAGATACTTGAAATGATTTTTAAAAATTTGTTGATGCTTCTTTTATGTCCTAACATATATCTTTTTTTATGTATCTTTTTTTTATTTTTTAATTTTATTTATTTATTTATTTATTTATTTATTTATTTTTTATTGCATTTTAGGTTTTGGGGTACATGTGAAGAACATACAATATTGTTGCATAGGTACACACGTGGCAGTGTAATTTGTTGCCTTCCTCCCCTTCACCTA
>CAUYQU010052605.1:0-28139 GCA_963574635.1 Cheracebus regulus
TTTGCACTGGTTTCTTCCCATTTTTGTGGATTTATCCACCTGTCGTCTTTGTAATTGCCGACTTTCAGATTGGGTCTCTGAGTGGACGTCTGGCTTGTTGGTTATGAAGTTTTTTCTGTTTCTTAGTTTTCCTTCGGCGGACGCCCCTTCTCCATAGAGCTGGGCCTTCCCGGGTTCAGCTGTGCTCGCTCTCAGTCCTCAGCGCTTCCAACTGCTCTTCTCCTTGTGGGGATGGGACCAGTGGAGCCCAACTAAAAGGGCAGCCAGTCCCGTATACTCTGCACCGAGAAGCACCGTGCGCCGGGGTGCCGGCAAAACAGCCGCACCGGGCAAAAGAGTCGCACTGGCGACCCATGTGGCTCCTTGGCCGGGAATCTCCCAGTTTGTGGGCATCAAAAATTCGTCTGCAATTGCAGCATCCACTCACTCTCTGCACTTTCACTGGGAGCTACAATCCTGAGCTGCTGCTATGTGGCCATCTTGGATCTCATTTGTGTTTTTAATTTTAATGATACACACCCATTATAAACAGTTGTTCAAGAACATGAAAAAGGACAAACACAAGAAAAACGACTCCCAAATCCACCACCCAGAAACCACAGTCACTCCCCTTAGATGAAGATCATGTCAAATGTCTCTCAGCAAAAAGTTTATATGAAAGAACGGATAATTTTATGTAAAAACAGGAATTGAATTTTAAGTCAGTGCATTCGTGATCTACTGCTGCGTAACAAATAATCCCAACATGTAGCAGCTTCTCAAAAGAAGCAGTGATGCTGTCTCACAGGGTTTCTGAGGTCAGGAACCTGAGAGTTGTTTGGCAGGCTGGTTCCATCTCAGGCTCTCTCATGAGGTTACTCACTGTTGGCTGAGCAGCAGTCATCCGAAGGCTGGACTGGGGCTGGAGGACCCACCTCCAAGATGGCTCCCATGGCTGCTGGCAAGACACCTCAGTTCCTCACCATGTGGGCCTTCCCATAGGGCTGCTCGTGGCAGGGCATCTGGCTTCCCCTAAAGCTGGTGACCCAAGAGAGAGCGAGAGAACAAGCAGGAAGCCATGTGCCTTTTACGACCTCCTCTCTAACACATGCAATATCACTTCTGCCTTATTCTACTTGTTAGAAGCAAGTCACTAAGTCCTCAAGGGAGGATAATGAAACATTCTTGAAATAATATGCATGCATATTTTAAAAGATCACCATCAGGTTCTCGCGGAATGATTTACATATAATAAAACTTACTTTGTTCAGGTGTGCATTCTATCAATTTTGAAAAACTCACCACCATCATCAAGATGTAAGACACCTCATCACCCCAAGGAGGTCCCTTGTGCCTCGCTATAGTCATCACTTCTCCCTTCCCAGCCCTGGCAACCATGAATCTGTTTTCCATCCTTATGGCTTCGATTTTTCCAGAAAACCATGTAAATGGAATCATAAAATATGTAGCATTTTCAGGTGGGCTTCTTTCGCTTAGCATAACTCATCTGAGATTGGTCTATTATACAGGCTTTTTAGACTCAAAAAAGGTTTATTAGATGCTATCAGAGCCCAGTCCACAACCTTCCTGCATTTGCTATTCTAGTAGAGTCCAGTGACTTCCCCTAACAAACACCTGAATGTCCTCTGTCTGCAAGTCTCTCAGGCTACAAGAGTGGGGTCAGCCCACACATAGGGCAGAAGGAAAGTGGCAAGCAGTTAATGCCCAGGAGAGCCCAGAGTGATGGGTGAACAGTGATGGATAAATGCCCTAGCTTACTCACCCCGCAGATGAGACAAACCCTGAGACAGTCTGTTTGAGCTCCCCAGTGGTGCTGTGCCCCAGTCGCCACAGTGGTTACCTGCTCTTGAACAGCTCATACATCTTCCCTTCCTTGTTTTGTTTCCCTACTCCACTACCTGTGTTTCCTGGGATCATGCCCTAATCCTACTCCCTAGAAAATACTCAAATTTTAGATTCAGGTTCTGCTTCTGGGAGAACTAATAGGCATACATATTTTAAAAGATCACAGTCAGGTTCTTGAGGCATGATTTACATATAATAAAACTTACCTTGTTCAGGTGTGCATGCTATCAATTTTGACAAATTCACTACCATCATCAAGATGTAAGACACCTCATCACCCCAAGGAGGTCTCTTGTGCCTCGCTGTAGTCATCACTTCTCCCTTCCCAGCGCTGGCAACCATGAATCTGTTTTCCATCCTTATGGCTTCAATTTTTCAACCTAAGACAAAAGTGTTGGAATTTAGTTTTATTTTAATAAAAGAAAAAAATGAAACTGAAAGAATTGCTGAAATGTGATAAATGTTTTCTTCATCTCTGGATATAGTCACAAACTATTCAATCAATTTCCTCTGAATTTAGGAATGATGTGGAGGAAAGCAGTAAGAGGTTAGTATCATTAGGTTTATTTTAAACTCGGGTTTTCAGTGAAAGATGGTGTGATGGATAATACTGAGTGTCTACATGATTCGATTGAAGGATGCAAAGTATTGCTCCTGGGTGTGTCTGTGGGGATGTTGCCAAAGGAGATGAACAGTTGAGTCAGTGGGCTGCGGAGGCGGACCCATCCTCAGTCTGGGTGAGCACCAGCTAATCAGCCACCAGCATGACTAGAATATAAAGCAGGTTGGAAAATGTGAAAAGACTAGACTGGCCTAGACTCCCAGCCTACATCTTTCTCCCATACTGGCTTTCTGCCCTCAAACATCAGACTCCAAGTTCTTCAGATTCGGGACTCTGAGTGGCTCTCCTTGCTCCTCAGCTTGCAGATGGCCTATTGTGGGATCTTGTGATGATATGAGTTAATAAACTTATATATATAGAGATCATATATATGATATATCATATATATATGATATATATAGAGATCATATGTATTATATATCATATATATGATATATATAGAGATCATATGTATTATATATCATATATATGATATATAGAGAGATCATATATATTATATCATATATATATCATATATATATATATATCTCCTGTTCTGTCACTCTAGAGAATACTGATTAATACAGATGGTATGAATTCCTGCTATAAAAGTAAAAAGAAATTGATATTCATGCTTCTTCTCTACTTCCCTCCCACTTTTATTGGTTTTATTATTACTTTTAATTTGTCAAGGTTTATAGCATTTAAATTCTTCCCACAATTGTTTAGTCTTAGTTATATCTAAGAGCATATCACCAATCCTTGTTAGTATTATTATTTTAAAGATCACAGCATTGCCATTCCTAAATTATTTATTTTGATAATGTCTTCGTTGGCTGACTTGCATCAGTGTATCTATCAGTCAGAATAGGCCAGGTTCTGCTGCTGTAACAAGCATCCCCCCACATCTCAGTGATTTACCCAACACAGGTTGACTTCTCTGTCATGCTACATGTCCAATACATGTCACCAGGGAGCTCTGCCTGTTGTAGTCACTCTAAAACTTTGGTTAATGGAGATCCCCTCTCAACACACACTTCTGTGATTACCACAGTGGTGGGAAGGAGCCATGCTGAATTATACACTGTCTCTAAAAGCCTCTGTCTAGAAGTGATACATTCTATTTGCATTCGTATTTCATTGGCCAAAGGAAATCACATGGCCACACCTAACTCCAAAGGGGCAAGGTCTCTCCTGAATGCAGGAGAAGTGGGAACATTTAGTGACAGCACTAATTAAGATCATTGTAATCAATTGAGTTTATTACTTTTTTACTTGCTAATGTTTTCTTGAAAAAAACAGAAACCAACCAAAGTTTATTATTTTCCCTTGCAAGTATTATGTTTAAGGTGATGGATATTTCCTAAATTCATAAAGTGATTGGAATATTTCTGCTGCAGTCTGCTAGTTCTTTCTAGCTCTGATTTTCTTGCTCTCTCAGGGAGAAACCAAAGAATCAAGAATTCCAGGAGAGCCAGTGTGTTGGCCCAAAGATTTAAATAGCTCCATCTCCTGAGAGCTCCAGGTCTCACCAGCCAGAGGCTTTCCCTTGCTCCCTCTTGCATGGCCTATCCTTGGACTAATTTTTCACTAAAATAGTCATGGTATTTAGAGGTCACTACTTTTCTAAGACAGGAGCGGGATGGCTCTAGGGGAAGGAAAGAGAACGGTTCCTTCATCTCTCAGTCTATTTCCACATGCCTCCAACATTGCTGAAATTCATCATTCTAGTCAGGTTGATGTCCAGGATCATGTGGGAGGGCCAGGGAGCTGAGAAACTTGGAAGAGATGGGGCCCCCAAGACTGAAAAGCCTTTATAAGAGGGACCCTAGCACAGATACTGCAGATAAGAATAGCTGTTCCCTATTTAGTGTAAAAATCTTCCCAAAGACACTAGGAACTTCCCCATCAGTCATTCATTCCCTTGTGTTGATTTTTGTCATCCTTGTAGATAATTTATTGGCCTAGACTCTTCCCTTCTCCCTGCATTCCCCAAGTTTGTCATGCGACTTTGCGGTTCCTCCCACTAGAGGCAGAGTGTAATTCCCAGCTCCTTGACTTAGACTTGGCCATCTAACTTGCTTTGGCCAATGATACGTAGCCGAAGTGAAAGTGTGCCAGTTCTGAGCCCCATCACTCATTTCTACTCGCTCTCTTGTGCCTCCAAGAGGAGAGCTACTCCTGGTATAACTGCTGCCCTTTCAGCCTGGGCTCCAGAATGAAACCAGGTGAAACTGACCTGAACCAACCTGCTGCCAGGACCAAGGCCAGCCCACCCTGCAGCCTGATGCAAAGCCACCCCACTGAATCCAGCCTAAATCAGCCAACCCTCAGCCAACTCATAGATGTGTAAAGGAGAAAACAGGATTGCTATTTAAAGCCACTGATGTTTGGGACAGTTGTCTATGCAGCAACATGTAACTGATACATTCTTTGTAGTCTAAAATGTCATTACCCTGCCAAAGTGTGCCACATTGAAGTCCACCCCACCTTTAGATGGAGACGAAGCCTAGGGTGGGGTAAAAAACTTTGCTTCTGGAGCCAGCCAGGCATGGGTGTGAATTCCTACTCTGCGAACCCCTACCTTATCCCGGGTGAGCTATGCCAACCTTGCTGAGCCTCTGTCTCCTCATCTGTAAAATGGGTCAAGAAGGTAAGGTGGATTATTGAAAATGCACATGTAGGGCGGGCACAATGGCTCACATCTGTAATCCTAGCACTCTGGGAGTGAGAGTCTATCTCAAAAAAAAAAAAAAGAAAAAGTACGTGTAAAGGATGCGGTGAATAAGAACATGATGGCTGTTTCCTTAGAGCTCTCCTTCCAGTCCTTGCCTCCTGCACTCTTGGTCCTCTCATGGCCCTTGGGAGAGAATTCACAGCTGCGAGTTGAAAGGAGGCCCAGATATCAACTTATCCAAACTAGTCCAATTTTGTCCCACCATGTGAGTACCGGACACTATATAACTTAGAGACTACACAGTCTTTAATGGGTGGGTCAGAAAGAACAACAGATGAAAATCAAGTTATTTCAGATTTCACTATAGTCTTGTAGGGTCCCATTAGCTCACTGATCCCTAAATACATTGTAAAGTGTGCACAACAGGAGTGGCCTGGCACGTACACCCTGAGCTCTGCCGGCGGTGCTTCTTCTGCTTCTCAGGGCCATTGGTTATTTGGGAAAGGGTTAGTGGCTGAGAACATTTCTCGGTTGTCACAGATTTGACCAGCTTCTTAAACTACAGACAAAATACCTGCAAGGAAGAGGGGTTGGACGCCTCCTCCCGGCCTGATATCTGTAGTTTGTTTGGAGGTATCCGTGAATCAGTAAATGATTTTGATAAGGATTTATGGAGTGGGTAAGGATCCATGGGCGCTGTGGGAGAGGGAAGGGTAGTAAGTATGAGTCTCTGGACTGCAGGGGTGATTGACTGTGAGAAGGCATGCCCACATGGCAAAGGTGGCGAGAGGTGTGTCTTCCTTTGGGCTCTCCCAGAAGCAGACCCTGAGACAAAGGTCTGAGTGAAGGTGGTTATAGTATCTGCTATACTATAACGGTGATAATAGTATCTGCTCAATTGTTATGAAGATTAAAATCCTTGACCCGGTTTTATGCACAGTATCTCTAAAAACCTATGTATTAAAAGGTGCAGCACTACTATTCACACTAGCCAAATTATGGGATCAGCCTTAGTGCCCCCTAGTGGATGAATGAATACAGAAAACATGGTATAGATACACAATGAAATATTATTCAGCCATCAAAAAGAATGAAATCCTATCACTGCAGCAACGTGGATGGAAACAGAGGTCATTACGTTAAGTAAAATAAACCAAGCACAGAATGACAAATATTGCACGTTCTCACTCCTATTTGGGAGCTAAGAACATGGATCTCAGGAGGCGGGGGCGGGGTAGAACGATGGTTACCAGAGGCTGGGAATGGGATAGGGGAGGTGAGGATGAAAAGAGGTTGATGCGTGGGAACCAAAATACAGTTAAAAGGGAGGAGACCTAAGTCGGTAGAGTGAGTACAGTAAACAATAATCTGCTTAAGGGTTATTGCTTAAGGCCAGGGGTTTGAGACCAGCCTAGGCAACATAGCAAGGGGAGGTCAGGGATGAATAAGCTGAGGATGGAGAAGAGTGAGGGGAGAAATGACAGAGAAGGGTCTGTGACAGGGAAGACAAACCCAACTGGCCTAGAGGGAGTGAGCTGTGGGAACCGAGGAACAGGTTAGAGTTGGGGCTGAATCCTGTAGGGCCAAGAGGCTTTCTCCCATTTCCCCCAGGGAGAAGTGGCAAGTGAGCTGGTAGCTGCCCCAATCTGCCCCAAGTCATTGTAGGATTGACATCCCGGGAAAAAGTTCACATTCTGCAGCTGTCAGTGGGGAGCGGGACTCCACCTGCGCTGACAGCCCAGAATATGGCAGACATGCCCCCTGTGCCTGAGAAAGATCCTGTAGTAACAGATCCTAAAAATACAATCCTTCACTTCTCCTTGTATCCACACCCTTTACCCAACTTTACAGCTCCTCGAGCCAAGAAGTGGAGTCTAACTCCCTGTTACTGAATCTGGACTAATCTTGCAACTTACTTTAGCCAAAAGAACATGGTGGGTGAGATGCTATGCCAGTTGTCAGCCTGGGCTTCTGCTTGTGCTCTTATACCCCTGTGACCACCATCAAGCCAAGGCCAGCTTGCTGGAGGACAGGGGACATGTAGCCCAGTTGTCTCCATGGCCTAGGCCAGCAGTTAGCCAACATCCAGATATGTGAGCAAGGACATTCTAGACCAGCCAACACATCAGCTGAACTCAGATCCATGAGAGAACCCAGCCAAGATCAGCCACACCTGGTGCAGGTCAGAAAAGTCATCTAACTAACCCACACACTCATATACATGAACCAATGCTTTAAGCCACTACATTTTTGGGGTGTTTTGTTATGCACCTAGAGCTAACTGATATAAGTCCCATGTGAAGCCTTAGAGTGTGGAGTATCTCCTGGAATCAATGGGAACCTCCTTTTAGAGAACACCCTGAGTGGTATCCAGGTATATGATAATAGAAGGATCACCACCACTTACATGCAGAAACCAAGTGACTGTGGTGAGCATGGAGCTGGGGTAGCAATGGAAGCTAAGTACCGAACAGAGTCATTTTTTAAAAGCGCGACTCCGAGAAGAAGGAGGTAGGACAAAACCATGCCTGAATCTCAGAGGGTGAGACAAGAGTTATTGATGGTGTGACCAGCTGTGGGTGGCCTGGATGATTTATTCCTGGAAACCTCGGAAAGAAAGCTGACTCATGGAGATAACCCTTTAGCAAGTGTGTCTTGAAATATATATATATATAAGTTTTAAATGTTTGGTGTTCTACATGATTACAAGCAGAAATGTGAATGCTTTATTCAGCTCCATGGTTTATTCACCTTAATCCTGGGAGGTTTGGGGTGTGCTAACACTTTACTAACACCCCAAAGCCTCCCAGGGCTGAGATGAGAGGTATTTTCTCTGTCTCAAAGACAGAGAAACTTGAAGAGGTTAAGTAACACAGCCACGATTATTTGGCTGGTGATTTCACTCTAGGACTGCCTGGCATTAAAGCTGTGCCTGCTGTCTGCAGAGCCCCCTCTGGGGGAGCGGATCTGGTGATTTTTGAGATGCTCTCGGGATCTCAAAGGCAGCACCGACCAAGGACAGGCAAGCATCGCAAGGGATGAGAAAGACTCATTGGAGTGCTCATGGAAAGAGGACCATGATGCATTAATGGGGAAGCAGTTTACTAAACATCACTCCACATGTTTGCTGAGCACCTACTATGTACCTGGCATAGTTCTAGGTGCAACAGAGAACAAGGCAGACAAAACCATCATTTCTTAGGAGCTGACGTTCTATGGATGAGGCAGAAAAGAAAGGTTAAATAAAATAGATATTAATATAAATCATGAAATTGTCACTTTTTTGGATGAAAGTAGCCGAATATAGGCAATTTCATATGGTTCAAAATGATACTATGTTAGTTTCATGATGGGTGCTAAGAGGAAAATAAAGCAAAGCAAGGAGGTCAGGAAGGCTAAGGAGAATGAGGATTTTAAGTAGGGTAGTCACAGAAGGCCTCACTGTAAAGGTTAGTCAGGTAGGCAGTGAGGCTGAGAGCGGTTGGGTAGCTGGGAGACCATTCCAGGCTGTAACAGCCCACGCAAAGGCTCGGGGGTAGGATGGGCCCAAGGAGTGGAGTGAGCCAGTCGGAGAGAAAATGGGTGGGATCAGATTGCATGGGGCCTTAAGGGTTATTGACAAGACATTGGCTTTTATTCCAATTGAGAACGAAATTCACTGGAGGGCCACAAGATCAGACATGCATTTTTGAAGGATGGTGTTTAGAACACTCTGGAGGAGCAAGCATGAGAAGAGAGACCGGTTAGGAGGCTAAGGCATGAACCCAGGGGAGAGGTAACGGTGGGTTAGACCAGGATGGAAGTGATGCACTGGTGAAAGAGATCAGATTTTGCATCTATTTTGAAGGTAGTGCCCCTGGAGTGAGTGTGGGTAGAAAAAAGTAAAGGTCAAAGCTTGAGCCCTGGACTTGCCAGTGTTTAGAAGGCAGAGAGATGACCGAGGAGGACTGTGGGCTTCTAAATGCCGTGCGAAGGTGTTTCCAGGCGGAGAGAGTGAGCAACTGTGTAAAATGCTGCTGATAGGTCAGATGAGGTGAGGACTGGGAATTAACGAAGAACAGTGTTTTTGCATGTTGAGCAAAAGATCCTGGGGTGGGGGAAATCTTGGGTGATGCGGGAGAGAGAGGGAAGAGCTGCTGTAGCATGTCCTTGAGTAGACAATAGGTTTGAGATCCAGGACACAAAAGGAAAGACTGGCCTTGGCTAGGAGAACACCCACAGTGGGCCATAGGAGGGAAGGCAGAGCAGGTAGCCCTGATGCAGAGAAGACGGTATTGTGGTAGTGAGAGTTTAAGGCATTTCTCTTCTGGTGGCTTCTGTTTCCGCAATGCAACAGGAAGCAAGATGGCAGGCTATGAATGCAAATATGGGATAAAGATGAAGTGTGAGCTAGTTGTCTAGGACAAGGAAAAGGTGGATGCATTTTGTAGAGTGAAAGTATAACCATCTAGACATATATATACTATAACAATATAGTATAAACAATATAGATTAGCCAGATAGATAGATAGATGAATGATAGATATAGATGGATTGGATGACAGATAGATAGACGGATAAATATCCATTATCCATAGCATAGATCCTAGCCATTCTATGATGCATGCATAGAAAAAAGTATGGAAAGAGAGACGCTGAACTCTCAGCAGTGGTTATCCTTGAGGGACGTGATTAAAAGGCCCTTTCACGCTCCACTTTATATGGTAGTGCAGCATTTACATTTTTGTAATAAGTATTACTTTTACAAATCAGAAAAAAGCAAGAAAGGCGTTTCCATTTTGGAACACAAAGCATTAGAGCTGTAGCGAGCAGGGGGCCCAGGCCCCGGGATGGCCTTCCGTGGGTGCCCACCCATCCTTCTCGCTCTGTGTCGCTGTCCTGCATCAGGAGCTTTCTGTCTAAGCAGAGGAGAACTCCTCCAACAATTTCCCGTCTTGGCGACTTTTGGACCTCCTTACACATTCCAATTTTAACTCTCTGCTTACTTTCCCGAAGCCAAGGTCAACCTTGGAGAAATACAGGGTCGTTGTTTTTCCTGACTCATTTCTTTGTGCCTGTTTCTAGCAGATTCTTCATAGTTGTGCATTGGTGCCACCCCCCCTCATAGTAAAGTCTCTGGTTTACTTTAAGGATAATCTTCAATCGCACAAACTATGATGCTTTAGTGCTTGGCCTGGTGATTGACTCTTCTTGGACCAGATTGAGAAGCCACTGTAGACAGGCCACTGGGCAGAGAAAGGGTGAGACAATGCCACTAAGTGGCTGGGGGATCACTAACAAAACACTTAATTTGTCTGAGTTGCTGTTTCTTAGACTGTGAAATGAGAAAAAAATCTGATTTTCTTACTTCCTAGCTTTGTTTTGAAGAAAGCTCAAAAGTAGACATGAAGGCATTTTAAATAGAAAAGGAGGTGAAGTGGCTGGCTGCGGTTGCTCATGCCTGTAATTCCGGAACTTTGGAAGGCTGAGGTGGGCAGATCACAAGTTTAGGAGTTCAAAACCAGCCTGGCCAACATGGTGAAATCCCATCTCTACCAAAAATACAAAAATTAGCTGGATGCGGTGGCACGCATCTGTAATCCCAGCTATTCAGGAGGCCAAGGCAGGAGAATTGCTTGAACCCAGGAGGCGGAGGTTGCAGTGAGCCAAGATGACACCACTGCACTCCAGCCTGGGTGACAGAGCAAGACTCTGTCTCAAAAAAAAGAAAATAAAAGAAGGAAGTGAGCTGTGGTGCAGCAGTGGAGCACACAGTTATTGATATATTTTACTTTGGCCAGCAGCTGCAGATGACTAACGTTGGTGGCAGCTTCTCAGACCTCACTGCCTGCATGCATGAGTCAGTGCAGGCTATGCTGTGCTGTGATAACAACCACCACCCCCAGGAGCTCAGTGACTTAGACAGCAAAGCTTTCTATCTCATGCCCATTCTGTGCCCATCTCAGGTCTGCTGGGACAGCCCTGGGTTGTCCTGCCTCCAGGACCTGAGCTGACACAGCAACCTCATCTTGAATGTATGCAGGATGCTTTAAATGCTCTGGCTCAGAAGTGACATGTCACTTTCACTAACAAATGACTGGTCAGCACCAGTTACATGGCCCCACCCAACCCCAAGGGGACCAGGTAGTGCTGTCTGCTGGGAGAGGAGAGAATGGTAAACTGGGGTGAACATAACAAATCACTAACACATCAATCTGTCTTGGGAGTGGGGATGAGATTCATAGGAAGTCCTCTAGAAGGTTCTGTTATAGGAAATGATTGCCCCTTTTCTTTGTCTTTTATAGATTTACAACAATGACTGAGTTTCTTAACCAACGTGTGTGGGTATGATGAAAAAATAGTGGATTTACATCGTGAAGACTTTGGAAAATAGAGAGGAATGTACAGAAAAAAATGAATAAGTTAGGAAAAAACCCTACCATCTAATATTTTATTGGATTTCTTTTCAGTCTTTTCTCAATTGCATATAGATTTTAAAATAACAGAAATAACAGCTTTATTTCATTCAAATGTGTATACCATAAAATTTGGTGGTTTTTAGTATAGTCACATAGTTGGTACAGCTCTCATCAGTATTTAATTTCAGAATATTTTAATCACCCCAAAACTCTAGCAGCTGCTCCCCTCCCCCAGCCCAGCCCATCCCCCGGCAATCACAAATGGCCTGTTTCTGTTTCTGTGGATTTGTCTGCTCTGGACCTTTCATGCAAATGGAATCACACACTGTGGAGTCTTTTGTGACTAGCTTCTTTCACTTGGCATCATGTTTTCAAGGTAAATCAATGTCACATGTATGTTGTCTATTTTCAAAAACAAATTGAGAGGCCAGGTGTGGTAGCTCACACCTGTAATCCCAATACTTTGGGAGGCCAAGGCAGGTGGATCACTTGAGGCTAGGAGTTCAAGACCAGCCCGGCCAACATGGTGAAATCCCGTCTCTACTAAAAATGCAAAAAAAATTAGCCACGCATGGTGGTGTCTGCCTGTAGTCCCAGCTACTTAGGAGGCTGAGGCAGGAGAATTGCGTGAACCCAGGAGGCAGAGGATACAGTGAGCTGAGATCATACCACTGCACCCCAGCCTGTGGGACAGAGAGATGTCCCATAAATAAATAAATGAAAATAAAAAATTTTAAAAATGATAATATCAAACATAAGTTATCTTGTCTCATTTGTATGTTTTAAACATTTTCTTCATCATTAAATATTTTTGGAAAAATTATTTGTTTGTTTGTTTGTTTGTTTTTTGAGACAGAGTCTTATTCTGTTACCAAGGCTGGAGGGTAGTGGCCCGATCTCTGGCTCACTGCAACTTCCACCTCCCGGGTTCAAGTCTCCTGCCTCAGCCTCCAGAGTAGCTGCGACTACAGGTGCGCACCACCACACCTGGCTTATTTTTGTAATTTTTAATAGAGACAGGGTTTCACCATGTTGGTCAGGCTGGTCTCGAACTCCTGACCTCAGGTGATCCGCCCTCGTCGGCCTCCCAAAGTGCTGAGATTACAGGCACGAGCCTCTGCACTCAGCCTGAATAATGGTTTTTAACAGCTATGTATAACAATCCATCAAATCTGTGTGCAATAGTGTGTTGATTTGTGCCTTCTGTTTTTGACTTTTAAGCTTTCAGTTTTTCACCATTATAATCAAAGCTTTTATGAGCAGCTATATATGTGTTTTTTAAAAAATGAATGAATGAATCCTTAAATAGAAATCTTTGCAATATTTCCCATTCTTCTTTTAAGGAAGATGCCTAAGAATGGCTTTCACTGGATAAAAAAGCAGAGACATTTTTAAGGTTTTTCGATTCTTAGCTTACCACAGCTGGTTTTCTAGAAAGTTTACCCCAACCTGTTGACTGGCCTCATAGTAATCTGATGACATCTTACCCCATCTTAGAGTAAAACCAAATTCCTTAAGATGGCCCAGAAGACCCTGCAAAAGTCTGGGCCAATTCCTTCTCTCATCTCCTCTTCACTCCAGCCATACCAGCTCCTTGTGGGTCCTTAAACACACCAGACCCTCTCGTTGGCAGGGGGCCTCCCAGCCTCTGCACAGCTGCTCCTGTGCCTGGAACAGCCTTCCCCAGCCTCCACCCAGCCCACTCACCTCTTTAAGACTCTGCTTACGCTTTCTCAGGAGGCCTTCTCATTAAAAACACCACCCCTTTCTCCTCTCCCGGCTTTATTTTTTATTTCTCTCCATAGTAGTCCTTATCATCTTCTAATATAATTTAAAATTTGACTTATTTTATTATTTCAACCCATTCAAACTGATCACTAGGGCCTGGCCCTGTGCCTAGTATGAGTAGGCATGCAATAAGTAAGGGTTGGATGAAGCCAATGGCCAGCACTGAGAGCTGGGGGCCTCTACTGCCTGGCCATCCGGCCCTCTCCCCCAGCCATCAGTGGGGGCTCTGGTCTTCTACCAAATCCTGGTCAGCTGTTCTTTCTCAGCTCTGCTCTGGAGCATACTAGAAAGACAGCTGCCTCAAGGGTTGTTTGTTCTGCCTTGTGGTGAAACCTGGAAGATGTTGGCCCTGGCAGATAAATAAGCGTGTGACTGAGGTTTGTTTCCAGGAGGCGTGCAAAGCTTCCCAGGGCTCGCACAGAGCAGAGCCCCCCAGGGACCCCCAGAGGCCCACCCAGCTTCTGGACCCTGACCGTCCCATGGGGCAGACTCAGGTGCTATGACCTCACCAGGACCTGCCCGGGATCAAGCTCCCATGCCCAAACAAGGACAGCAGCCCCCTGGCACTCCTGAAAGCAGGCAGTTTCCTCAACAGTCACAATGTGACCCAGGCAACGGGGCGGGAGAGGAAGAACCCACGGGAAGCAGGGAAATCCCTGGGCTGGCTGAGTCCACCAAAGCCGAGGGGAACTCTTGGGAACCTCCCTATTGTGTGACACTTCCCGCCAGGCTCCCTGAGCTTCCAGGGCAGGCACAGGGTCAAAATTCCGAAACCTAATACAGTCATGTTTTTAAAGTGTCCATAAGTCAATGGGCAAACAATGCCCCATAATTAATGGCCTCAGGGTTGGGTCCTCAGCTAAAGAAGCAAATTCAGAGCTGCTCTGGGTCACCCCAAGCAATCAGGCCCCTCCTTAGAGCCAAAGAGCCTTCCTCCCATTCCCTATAAGGATATTGTCCACCCAGGTCCCTGGGGGACACAGCCACTGCTGAGGCTACCCACTCCTGGCTCAGAACATTCTGCAATTCCTCCTTTGGAATGGTCACTAGAACCCCAAATTGTTCTCTGTACTATTCTTAACATGGTGAATCTCTATCTTCTGAAGATCCATCTGAGTGACTAGGTTACAGAATGTAGTCTCTTACAAAACTCTGTTGAAGTGTAACAGACCCACAGCAAGGTGCACGAATTATCAGTAAACAGTGCGATGAATTTTCAGAAGTGAACATAGCCACGTCACTACCATCCAGGTCAAGAAGAGGACGTTACTGGCAGTCCCTTTGGAGCCCCTCTCAGACAGGTCCACCTTCCCACAGCTGACATCTCTCAGCAGAGATCATTTCATCTATTTTTGAACTTTATATAAATGGGTGCATAAAATATGTGCACTTCTGTGTCGGGCTTCTTTCACTGTTATGTTGGTGTGATTCATCGGTGATACTGTGTGCAGTCATAATTTATTCTTTCTCATGGCTGTATAGTATTCCATTGTATGAGTAGACTACTTATTGGCTATGACAGATAGTACTGCTAAGCATATTCTTACAGGTGTCTTTTGGTAAACGTATGCTCTCATTTCTCTTGGGCATACTTCAAAGTGGAATTGTTGGGTAACAAAGCATATGTGTGTTAATTTTATTCGAGACGCCAAACAGATGCCCAACATGGTTGGACCAGTTTATACTCCTGCCAGCCATGTGCAAGAAGTCTACCTGCCCCAAATCCTTACCGACACTTGATGGATCAGTCTTTTTAGTCTTATCAATGCTTAGCAAGGTGGAGTAGCATCAAATTTTTCAGGGTTTTTAAAGTTACATTTTAATTTTTTTAGAGACAGAGTCTTGCTCTATCACCCAGGCTGGAGTTCAACGATGCATTCATGGCTCACTGCAGCTTTAAACTCCTGGGCAAAAGTGATCCTCCCGCCTCAGCCTCCCGTAGTAGCTGGGATTATAGGTGTGTGCCACCACACGTACATTTTTTGGTTTTGATTTGTATTTAGAAATACAGCCTTCATTGTAAAAATCTTAACGTGTGGCTGTAAAGGAAGGAAAGGGACATCCACATTGTAGCCATATGGCTGGTGGGTTAAGTCGCTTGCTGCTTGCAGAGTCCAGGGAATAAGAGGGAGTTCTGCTATAAAGAAATTGATTTATTTTCAAAGCTAGCACAGGTGTCCACCTTGCCTTTGAATTTATCACTTCACTTTTGGAGCGGAAAGTGGGCACTTTGAAAAGGCAGGGGAGGGGTTGGGCGTGGTGGCTCACACCTGTAATTCTAGCACTTTAGCATGCTGAGGCAGGCGGATTGCTTGAGCTCAGGAGTTTGAGACCAGCCTGGGCAACATGATGAAACCCCAACTCTACAAAAAATTAGCCAGGTGTGGTGGCACGTACATGCAGTCTCAGGTACTTGCAAGGCTGAGGTTGGAAGACTGCTTGAGCCTAGGAGGTGGAGGTTGCAGTAAGCGGAGATCGCACCACGGCGCTCCAGCCTGGGTGACAGACTGAGACCTGTCTCCAAAAAATAATAATTTAAAACATTTTTTTTAAGGTAGAGGAGGAAGCAGGCAAGGTGAGGGGTCCGAGTGTTAGCTTGGTGTCTAGGTGGTTGAACTGGTGGTAGTACCAGGTGGTTGAGCTGGTGATTGCTGGTGCCCTACTGGGCAGGCTGTTCTCTTTTGAGGCAATCTCCTGGAGGGTAAGAGTTACCTAAAGGGCATGCTTTGGTTTGTAAATTGACAGTTAACTCTCAAGAGTTCTGTCTGGGAGCTTGTAGATGAATTTGCCCTGTAGGGAGTCTGGTGAAGGGGAGGAAAAAGGATATATTTGCATTTCTAAAGGGCTAAGTAGGAAATAGGGAACCAGGGGAATGAGAAAAGAAGACACAGAAAAAAGAAAAAACTTAAGCAATCTCTTAGAAAAATGGGGGTACTCCCTTAGGATGTCGAGTTTGTAATGGGGCTCTGAAGATGGCCCCAGTACCTGGAATCGGGGCAGCATTATGGCAGTGAGTGCCCAACGGGTCCATTTGCCTGGGAGCAAAAGGTATGAAATCACCACTAATGTATCAGTCCCATACCATCTAGGTTTGCTTCAAAAACTCTGACTATCCTGGGGACTTTCAGAGACTTACAAGAAAAGGACAATTCTGAGGTATGTTGAAGTTCTCTTTTGCAGACACTTGGGGCACAGAATGCAAGTGCTTCTCCAGGGATGGGGGCTGGGGAGGGACCATGGAGCACTATGCTCCTGCAGGCACTCAGAATCCACAGAAATAGCCTCTCACACTCCCTAGCTGTCCCTCAACCTCAAGAATCTGCAGCGCCTGTGGAGTGAAGCTGGGTCCCTGCTCCAGAAAGTCTGTCTCATGGTGAGGGAGCCGCCTCCCTCAGGAGGGTCTCAAGGCACTGTCCTAACATCCCAGGCAGGCCATGGAGGATGAAGGGGTGACCGCTGACAGCCCCTTTTTGGGGAATTGCCAATGGCTCAGCCCAGAAGTGATCATGTTTGTCAACCCTAAAGGTGTAGTCTCCCCTCCTGTCCCACCCATGTCCTGTTCAACGTTAGTCCTATCCACTCCAACTCCAGAAGGCGCCGACCATCTTCCCACTTCCTTAGCTCGTGCCACACCCTACTTCTCCTAGCTGGAAAATGACAATTGCTTCTCCACCATCCCTGTTGCCACGCCTTCCCTTCTAGACCCCTCCCTACCCCAGGCCTTTGATCCACTGCCCAGCAGCCAGAAGGATTCTTTAAAAACCAAATTAGATGAGGCAGTCACATCTTTAAAACTGCAGTGCCCTAGTCGGGCACGGTGGCTCACGCCTGTAATCCCAGCACTTTGGGAGGCCGAGGCGGGCGGATCACAAGGTCAAGAGATGGAGACCATCCCGGCCAACATGGTGAAAATCCATCTCTACTAAAAATACAAAAATTAGATGGGTGTGGTGGTGTTCGCCTGTAGTCCCAGCTATTCTACTCAGGAGGCTGAGGCAGGAGAACTGCTTGACCCCAGGAGGCGGAGGCGGCAGTGAGCCGAGATCATGCCGCTGCACTCCAGCCTGGTAGCAGAGCTAGACACCGTCTCAAAAACAAAACCAAACAAACAACCACAAAAAAACCCTGCGATGCCCTTTCACTGTACTTGGAGTAAAACCCGACCTCTCTGGGGCTTCCCTGGGTCCCGAGTGACCTGTGCCTGTCTCTTTCTCAGACCTTGTCTTGTATGTCTCTCCCTTGGTTTTCATCAAGACTTCTTTCTGATCCTTGAGGTAGACCGGTTAATTCCTGCCTCAGGGTCGTTGCACGTTCTGTTCTCTCCACCTGCAATGCTTTTTCCACTGGTATCTGCATAAAGTTCAAAGGTCGCCTCTTCAAAAAGGCCTTTCCTGATCACTCAGGTTCCAGTCATCTCATCCTCTGGCTACTCTGTCATATCACCCTCTTTATTTTCTTCATCATGCTTAGCACCCTCTAAACAGATCTCGATTTCTTCTAAAATGTCTGTCTCCCCATCTCCAGAACGTAAGGTGGTATAACCCCAGCACCTTTAAGTGGCCAGCGTTCTGCAGGAAACCCATAGGTGTTTACTCGGTGAATTCTAACATGCTTCCAGTAGCAGCAGGGGCTGATCCTATGGGCCTCCTCCTTTTTTCTCTGGTCCCAGCAACTTGTGGTTGAACCCACAGCTCGCAGGCCACCATGTGGGTGCATGGCTTTTCCTACCTCAGCTATAGCAGTACCAGGAAGGTGAGCTGTCCCTGCTCACATATTGAGGCAGCAAATTGCAAGGAGCTGCTCCACTGCTGCAGAGTGCGTCTGGGTCTGTCGCTGAGCTATAACTGCCTCGGTGTTGATATAAGCAAACGGGGGCACACACACTTTTTAAAAAAATTGAGACACTTAATGAAACTTGAGTCATTATGTGTGCCAGGCACAGTGCTAGGTACCAGAGTTAAAGACAAAAAGTTCATAATCCCTATCCTGAAGATGCTTACAGTTAACGGTTAAGAAAGAAAAATAACCAGACAAGTGCGATGCTATTGGGCTAGGAGTTTGCAAACTGAGTGTCTGCGGGGGTCAGGCAGGGGCCATGTCTCCTTGCCCACCTCAGGGCTCGCTGGCGATGCCTGGACACGCTCAGAAGCACTGCTTCTCTGAGGGCTTGCTGTGCTCGCACAAATGGCAAGCTGAGAGTATCAGGGATGGATCACCCCAGGGGAGGCCTGCAGCCAACGAGAGATGGCAGCTGGTGATAAATACCTCAACCGCCCCACCCCTGGTGGGATCATTCTGAGGCATGTTCTATGATATTTCTCAGAGGTGTCCAATACATTGAACCCCACTTGGCTATGGGATAACTGCTCCATTAGCACCCCGTTTATGGGCTTTCTCTCCTCCCTGTCTCACTTCTCCAGCCCCTCCCATGTACTTCCTGGATTCACCTCCCAAACTACTTGCACCCAAGTTCTCATCTCAGGGTCTGGTTTGGGAGGAATTCACACTAAGGCAGTGTGAAGCAGCTTGGTGTCATACAATGGGGAGTGGTGGGGACTGTGAGGCACTTCTGTGCTCCCTGAAATGTAGCAGTTGCCACCCAGCTCCGGGCTGGTGGTGGCCAGGTTGCCATCTCCTTCAGTTTTTCAAGAGTTGCATCCAGATTTTCATGTGATATCTCCCAACTTTTTAATGTCATAATAAATTCAAAAATTTTTAATGACCGTACAGGACCAACAAAGCACATCAACAGCTGTAATCTGCCTTATAGATCATAAATATGCCATCCCGGTGAGCTCAGTAGAGATGTCTAGAGGGGTCATGGTAACTCCAACCCCGCCTTGCCCAGCCAGAGAGTAGGGGAAGCTTCCTGAAAGCTGTGATCTTTGAGTGGGGTCTTGAGAAGGAGACAGCTAGGGGAAGAAGATGGGAAAGAGCAGGAAGGGAACGTCAGGCAGGGAGGAGAATAAAAAAGGGGCTCGGAGCTCTGGGGGATGGGGAGAGAGACCATGGATTGTCCAGAGAGATGAGACACATGAGCCGCAGTCCACTACAGGCCAGGCATGGTATTGAGCACTTATGTGCATTTTTCACTGCATCTTCCTAACAGAAGTTGGAATTATGATTGTTCACTTTACATATGGAGAAACCGAGGCATAGAGAGGTTATTTGCTCATGGTCACACAGTCAGTCAATGGAGGAAGCTGGGCTGTGTCAGAGCCTTCTTATGCTTAGGTGGAATGGGGCCAGATCATTCAACACCTCACATGTTACCCTCAGATCTGAACATTTTATTCCAATGATGGTGTGGAGACACTGGAGAACTTAAGCAGGGAGGGTAATGTCACTATGACCACAGCAGCAGGAAGGCAGAGGGCTAGAGGCAGAAGTGCAGGGGTGGCGATTACTTGAATCAAGGTCAGAAATGGTGGGGTCTCAGCTAAGTCAGTGTTGGGGTATGAAATCAAGGAGAGAGATTCAGGTGCAGGGGACGCTAATATCTTCTATTTTGGACACATCAAGCTGGAGGTGTCTCTGCGGCATCTAAGGGTCAACATTCTGTAAGCAGATGCTTCTTTGAGTCTGGAAGGCAGGAAGAGACTTGGAATCATTTGGACACAGGCAGAAGACATGGCTATGGGTGATGCTTCCATCAAAAAAAGTGGGAAGCAGAAAGTCGCTGAAACAGAATCCTGGGGAGCTACAAGGTTTCAGGGTGAAAGGATGTAGAAGAATGCACAAAGAACACCAAAAAGTAACAGTCAGAGACGCAGAGGGGAACCAGAAGACAGCAGTTCCATGAGCCACTGAAAGAGGAGTGTTCCCAAAAGGAAGCGTCAAATTCTTCCGAAGTCAAGCAAGAAAATGGCTGAAAGTATCCACAAAATCTGGCAACAAGGATGCCATTGGTGACCTTAGCAAGGGTTACTTCAGCGGGGACAGAAGCAGACTGGGGTGGGCTAAGGAGTGAAGAGGAGGTGGGCTCAAGGATGGAGATGGTGAGAGCAGAAATGATTCTACAAGCCACCTCACCCAGGGAGGGACCTCAGCAGGCTCCAAGGTGAGAGGCTGTTCAGTCTTCAGTTCACTTGTGCAATGCCGCATGTGCAATGGTATTTAGAAACGTGTGTTTCTGCTTTCTAATTCCAGCAGGTAAAAAGGAAAAAGAAAGAAAGAAAAAGAAAGAAGGAAGGAAGGAAGAAAAGGAAGGAAGGAAGGAGGGAAGGAAGAAAAGGATGGAAGGAAGGAAGGAAGGAAGGAAGGAAGGAAGGAAGGAAAAGAACATGTGTGTTTGTGTGTCAGCAACTTCCCTGCTTGGCTAAGTTTTGGGAAAACACTTTCTCTCCTTCTTTTCCTACCCTCTTGGAAAGTGCTTACACCTGCTCAGGAAGTGAGTGTCCCCTCTTGATCCCTTTGAGTCCTTAGATTATTTTAAACTTTCATTAGAGGTGAGAGGAGTGGGGAGGACCTATATCTTTCTGTTTCTCCCTTCAGGTAGGTAATCTAGAATGGTACATGAGCAGCAATCATCAATATCCACCTGCTAGAGTCATAGAGGCCTGACGTCCTCCATTGTAGACTGAGTCACGAAACCAACAGGACACCTCCACATCCGGCCTGGGAGAGGCCACCACCTGCTGCGCTGCTCATGCCTGACCTAACAGCTGCTGTCATTGGCTTGAGGAGGAAGCTAAGGTATTAGAAAATGTGATGCAGTGACTCCTGTCATTTGCTGTTTTGTTCATGCATGCAGGAAAAACAGGAAGTAGAGCTGACGACAGGTGGGACCCTCTAATCGGGCCGGTATTAGGGGAAAGTGAATTTATCTAAGTCCATTCTTTTGGGATAGTTCCTGTTCTCCAGTGGCTGATACTTGAAATCAGTTATCTAGGGATAGCTTGATACAGATTCATTCATTTGTCCAACAAATCTTTGTTGAGATCTACTGCAGACTTTTTTTCAGTGGCTACAAATTATATGAGAGTCTTCCCATCAATAATTGAGGTATAGATTCCCTAGTAACTACTGTGGCCAACAGAGGGTGGCGGAAGTTCTGCTTTGTTCCCAGGGCTACACAGTTTTAGCCTAGTTCCCTGAGAGGTTATGCTACTGTGGAAGCCATCTCACCTGCCTGAGGTTGCCAGGTTGGGGCCACCTGCAGGTTCCAGTTCACATTCCCAGCTGAGCCCAGTGTCTTAACCATTTGAGCCCAGGGCCCAGCCATGAAAGGGAGGTAGACCTCTTGGAAGTAGACTGTCACATCCCAGTTTTTCAAGTCACCTCCAGCCAATCCGGTTTTCATCAGGTCTCAGACATCATGAAACAGCTATTCCTCCTGGGCCCTGTGCGAATCTGCAGGCCTAATACAATGCTTGTTGTTTTAGGCCTCTAAGTTTGAAAAGGCAGTTATGGATAAAGATGGCTGAAATAAGAACGTACTGTCATTAGGCGCAACTCCAGGCCCTGCAGATTAACAATAAGCAAGGTAGCACAGTCTCCCTGTGTGCAGCTAACACTCTCCCTGGGAAGACAGGTAATGGAAATAAGCACTGAAGCAGTGACTCAATGCTTTAGAAAAATAAAGCCAGGGACATGATAGTGACTGTTGAACCACCTTGGGGAATGGTAGAATCAAGGAAGATCTATCTGAAGACGTGATATTTGGGCTGAAACCTGAATGAGAGCAGGAGGAGCAGACCGCAGTTGGGGAAAGTGGAGAGTGGTAAGGAAGGACCTGAGTGGAATGAAACGAAGACAGAGAGGTAGGCAGGCTACCCTGCAGGGCCTGTGGGCCAGGCAAGGAGGCCTGTACTTTAAAGAGATGGCCCTGGCTGATGTGTGGGGGATGAGTCAGGGTGGAAGCAGGAACACTGGTGAGGAGCCTCGTGTAGCAATCCAGGTCACAGACAGTGGTGGCTGGGACAAGAATATCATAGTAGAGACAGGAAGAACATGAAGTGATGCTGTGCATTGAGGTGGAGCTAACAGCTCTCACGAATGGATTGACTGTAGAAAGCAAAAGATGGAGAAGAATCAAGAACAGCTCCTATGTTTTCCTGTGTCTAATAATTTTGGATTGTATTCTAAGCATTGTGTTGCTATTTTTCAGTATTCTGGATGCTGTTCTATTTCTGAAGAGCACTGATGCTTGTTTGCTTGCTTGTTTTATGAAGCCGTAAACTTGGCTTTCTCCACTCCAGCTGCCAACATGGCCTCTCGGGCAGCAAGTTGAATCTCAGCTCAGTTCTCGTAGCCTTGGAAGGTCCTGTTGGAAGTCTTTCAACAAACATACCCAGTTGAGGGATCAACCAGAGATTTGGACAGGGGAAACACACAGAATTCAGGGTTTTCCCTCATGGGTCCTCACCTTTCTGGGGCTCCCGTGTCACTTTCTAGTAGCTGTGGTTACCCAGACTCTAACTTTTGGCTCTCCAAGTCAAAAGATGGCAGATCTTTTCTTTCTTTCTTTTTTAAGACGAAGTTTTGTTCTTGTTGCCCAGGCTGGAGTGCAATGGTGCAGTCTCGGCTCACTGCCACCTCCGCCTCCTGGGTTCAAGTGATTCTTCTGCCTCAGCCTCCCAAGTAGCTGGGATTACAGCACCTGCCATCACACCTGGCAAGTTTTGTATTTTTAGTAGAGATGGGGTTTCACCATGTTGGCCAGGCTGGTCTTGAACTCCGGACCTCAAGTGATCTGCCAGTCTCAGCATCCCAAAATGCTAGGATTACAGAAGACAGCCACTGCGCTGGGCAGACAACAGGTTTTCTATTGGAATTGTAACCAATAGAGAACTGCTTTTAGGCTAAAAGTCATAAAGTCAAAAGCAGCAACCTCTTTCTGTGCAATTCCTTTCCTCCAAATGCAGAGCCTCCTCCTGTTTCTGCCTGCTTTTCTTCATTCTGTAATGCCTTTGGGTAGTTGTTATTTTTGTTTTGAGTTAATTAACTACATAATCACATGTAATTGTAAGAAATAATGCAAAGATAGCCCCTGTGCTCTTTACCCAGTCTTGCCCCGTGGTAACATCTTGCCAAACATCACCACAGGATATTGACACTGACACAGTTCAGATACAGAACACTTTCATCTCCACAGGGACCCCTCAGGCTGCCCTCATACAGCCACACCCACTTTCCTCATATAGCCACACCCACTTTCCTCATACAGCCACACCCACTTTCCTTATACAGACACACCTACTTTCCTTGCTTGTTACACTTCCTTTAACTTCTTGTAACCACTAATCTGTTATCCATTTCTAAAATTTTATTATTTCAAAAATGTTATATAAATGGAATCATACAGTATGTAATCTTTTGGGGAAATTTTGTTGTTGCTTTTTTCTTATCATGATTTCCTGGAGATTCATTAAAGTTGTGTGTATCAATGCTTCTTTCCCTTATTTCATGGCGTGGATGTGCCACAGTTTATTCACTGGATGAAGGCCCTCTGGGCTGATTTCAGCTTTTGGCTACTATAAATAAAGCTTCTAGGAACATTCGTGTCCAGGTTTTTGTGTGAGCATAAGTTTTCATTTCTCTGGAATAAATACCTAGGAGCGCAATTGCTGAGTCATATAGTAGTTGCATGTTTGGTGTTGTAAAGAAACTGCCAAATTATTTTCCAGAGTGGCTGTACCATTGTAAAGACCACCAATCATGAATGAGTGATCCAGTTTCTTGCATCTTCACCAGCATCTGGTGTTTGTCACTGATTTCTGTTTTAGCCTTTCTGATAGGTGTGTAATGATATCTTCTCATGACTTTAATTTGCATTTGTCTAATAGCTAAATATATTGTACATTTTTTTCATGTACTCATTTGCCATCTGTATATCCTCTTTGGCTAAAGGTCTGTTCATTTCTGAGCTTTGTTTTTGTAAAAGAAAACAACATATACAATTCTAATAGATATGTATCCTACAAGCCTTCACATTTGTAGTCTCTCTGTCTTCTTCCAGTGAGGCTGTCACAATCACGACATTTTGCCCTAGGGTTCAGGAGATGACTGTGAGTCTAAATCATGCTTAGGTTAGTGAGGATGGTGAGAGAGAGAAGAAGGAGCAGGAAGACTTTCTGGTGTCCTTAAGCAGAGGCCTGTGAATAAGATCTATTCTGTCTCTCTCTCTATGTCATTCCCCATTTTCTGATGGTAAACAGAGGCTCCTAGCCCAGCTGTCAGTTCCCATCCCTTCAATAACTTCCTCGGGCATCCTTTCCCACAGCCCCTCTCAAAGTTCACCCATTGTATTGCACATAGTAGATACACCTTAAATATTTGGGTTTGGTGGATAGAGTTGGAATTCTTGGTGTGCATATCACAGAAATCCAGGTGGAGCTTGCCTGGTCCAGAGAGAGAATTTGTCAGAAAGAGTCATTTCTGAGATATATTAAGTCAGTGTGGGAAGGATGGGAGCAAGCCTGGGTCTCTGGCAGCTCGAATCTGCAATCCAACTCAGCCACTACTCTCTCTGCTTCTCATGTCTGTCCTCTGCTTATCAGCTTTTGTGCTCTGTGGCTGCATTCCATATGCATTCCATATGGCCACTTCCATAGTGCAAGGAACATGGTGCCACCAGCCCTGAAGCCTCCTGGAAACAGAGGGCCTGACCCTGCTCCAGTATTTAAAGTACAGGCTCAGTAGTGGTGAAGGGGTGGGGCACCATGATGGGCAGTTTATCAAATGGTAGGGGTGGGAGGGCAAGAGGTCCTCAAAGCGGGCAGTCCTTGTGTACTCAACCGGAGCTGTTCGCTCTGAGTTTACTGCAAACATTGAAGGTTCCAGGGAAACCCTTGGAAGGCACATGGAGCTCACTCTCCCACTCTGGAAGGTCTGCTTGACTCCAGCCTAAATCTTACCCAAGTTTCAACGGGCCATTCAGGTCAGCCTCCTCTGTGACCTCCTTCCTGGGGTCTAGCTCTTGATGATGTCCTCTGTGAGTCAGGATAAAACCATCTGCTGTAACAAGTAAGCCCCTTCCTTGCAGTGGGTTAACGCAATACAAGTATTTTCCTGACTCACTTAAAAGTCTAACTTGTGTGTTTGAAGTTGACAGGCTTACTTCCACATGTTAATCCAGGAATGGAAATTCTCTTCTGACCTTGTGGCTCCACATTTCCCCACCTTGGAGTCCTCTGCATTTATTCAGGAACAAGGGGAAAGAGTGGAGAAGACACATCCCTTTCTTAATCACCTCACGCCCATTCACATTCCATTGGTGGGAGCTGGTCACATGGCCCTGTGAGGTACAAGGGGTGATGGGAAATGTAGTCCTGGGACACAACTGCTTCCCAGCCATGGTGTTATACCATGTAAAGAGGAATGTATGTTTTGGTGAACTGTTGGCCGACCTGCCACCCTGCCTCCTGCCCACCATGGACAAGTGCCTCAGTGCTCTCCACCCCTACCTGCTAGTCTCAATGTCCAAGACACCTGGAGTGTTTTCCTTTTGTTATATCCAGAGACCCAGCAGGCCAATGGATTCAAGAAAGAAAATGATTGGCCTAACCCAGTAACTTTTAAAAACAAAATTGGCACGCTCCGGCCTGCAGGCCAGCTGCTTATTTTGTAAATTAGGATTTATTGGAACCAGGGCGAGGATGAGGGTGAGTTGAGTGAGGTAAGGTCAGGCTAGCACAAGATCCAGTCCCATCTTTATTTAAAATTTTGACATTTTGCTCATCATGGATTTATTTTTTGCATTATTTTGATTTTTAAAAATATTAATAAAAAAGTGTTATTTATCTTGATTACTGAATTACTCGGTGCCGCCTTTCAATGCTGCACCAAGGCCTCTTGCCTTACCCAGCCCTGGCCTCACCTTCCCGTCACGGTTTCCTACTCTGAATGCCTGGCATTTGGGAATGTGCCCAGCTCTGTCTGAGTGAGGCTGGTGCGGTAAGAAGAGGCTGCTGCGGTACAAGCAGGAGGAGGGCACAGGCTGCCACAGGTGCAGGGCAGGTGCCCGGTCGGGGGTGGAGGCTGGGGCAGAGGCTGCTGAGAAACCCACCGTGGGCCTGCGGCTTGTCCTGGAGAAGCATTACTTTCCTGTAGCCTCCTTCACCCAGTCCCTTCACTGCGCTTGGCCCACAGGACCAGGAGGCCTTGGCGGTCTGAGGACACCAGTAGGAAGGTCCTGGTTGGCTCCTAGGAGGCATCCCTCCTCCTTCCAAGGCTCCTGCTGCCTTTGAAGTAGCCGGAGGCCTTGCTTATCTCATTTCCTTGGAGTTACGTTGAGTTGAGCTGTGAGCCTTTCAAATTGAAGCCAAACCTCACAGTTATTTGGTAGAAATTATTTGGTAGAAAACTGTCACCTGTGTGAAGACATAGATTTTTCCCCAGAGCTATTTGGTTTCACTTCACAGGCCCCAGGTTTCATTCCTTTATGCTTTGCAGCTGAATTTGTCTTTGTGGTTCTCTCTCTCTTTCCCTTTCTGTCTTCATCTCGCTGTGTCTCCTTCTCTCTTAATGTCTCTCCCAGTCTTTGCTCTCCTCTCTCCCTCTTTTCCTTTGTCTCTCCCTCTTCTCGCTCTTTCATTCTATATTTCTATCAACGATTGTCTTTCTCTGCCTTCTCCGTCTTTCATCTGTCTTGGTCTTTCTCACTCTTGCTCTTTCTCGGTCTCTCTGTCTCTGACTCTCTCTGTCTATCTCTCTTGCTAGATGTGGGTGGTGCAGATAACAAGGACCTTGGGCTTCTGTCTCCTCCCGCCCACCATGACCCTATTTCCTTCCCTTCCCTCCAGCGCTGGGAGAAAGAAGAATGTGGTCCCGCAGGATCTAGGCTCTGGCTGTCCTAAGGCTCTGGCAGTCCTAAGCTTCTGGCAGTCCTATCTGTAAAGGTCACAGGGAGAAGAGGAAGTGGCAACTTTCTTTCATATGAAAATAGGAATGTTTTCCAACCAAACCATACACCTTGTATCCTAAATGAGAAGGACCAAAAGCCTCAGAAAACCACAGGCTGCCCTTTCCCCCAAAGAAAACAAACCGTGTTCTGAGTTAATGGAAGTTGACCTACCACATACGCTCACCCATGCCCCTGCAATTCCCTCCTGGACATACTTAAGAGGAAAGCATTTCTTTGGTCACCAAAAGACATAATCGAGAAGGCTCACAGTGGCATTAGTCACAATTGCCTCAAATCACAAACTACTCAAATGTCCACCAATGGTAAAATGGATAAATACATTGAATAAATAATAACCATAATAAATAAATAAATAAATCCCATTTGATGGAATACTCTCCAGTAATGAGAATAAACAACCTACAACTCTACACAAAGACATTGTGTTGAGCAAAGAAAGCCAAACACAGAGAGCACTTGCTGGGTGCTGCCACGTTTATAAAGTGCAAAAGGCCGGCCGGGCGCGGTGGCTCACACCTGCAATCCCAGCACTTTGGAAGGCCAAAGCACGCAGATCACCAGAGATCAGGAGTTTAAGACCAGCCTGACCAATACGGAGAAACCCAGTTTCTACTTAAAAAAAATACAAAATTAGCCGGGTGTGGTGGCACATGACTATAATCCCAGCTACTTGGGAGGCTGAGGCAGGAGAATCACTTGAGCCCGGGAGGCGGAGGTTGTGGTGAGCCGAGATTGTGCCATTGTACTCCAGCCTGGACAACAGAGTGAAACTCAGTCTCAAAAAAAAAAAAGTGCAAAAGGCAAAGTGAATCTCTGCTGTCTGATAGTGACACTACCTCAGCAGGACATGGACCAGAGGAGGTGTGAGGGGCTTCTGGGGGCTGGGATCACAGTGGTTCTTGACCTGGGTCCTGGTTACCTACGTGTGTTCGGTTGGTGAGAATCTGTCAAGCTGTATACTAT
>CAUYQU010052607.1:0-16752 GCA_963574635.1 Cheracebus regulus
CATTTTTAGACTGTATTCTAGCCTGGACAATAAAACAAGAATCCCATTCTCTCTCCCTCTTTCTCTTCCTCTTTCTCTCTTTCATTCTTTTTTTTCTTTCTTTTGCTGTTTCTTTCTTTCTCCTTTTCTCTCTTTTTCTAAAAAAAAAATGAGTCACATAAAAAATCCATTTTACATATATGTCTACAATAAAATTTATTCAGCCTCACCAAAAAAAAAAGTATATGATGAACCAGTCACTTCAAAAGGAGTATCCGAATCACCAATATAAATATGAAAAGGTGCTCAACTTAGTCATCAGAGAAATGCAGGTTAAAACTGAGACGAGAATAAATTTTGATCCTTATCTCACATATACACAAAAATTGAGTTGAAGTGTATCATAGACCTAAATGTAAGAGCCAAAACTGCGTAATTCAGAAGAAAACATGGACATAAATTTTTGTGACCTTGGATCAATCAGGTATTTCTTAGATGTGATGCCAAAAGCACAAATGGTAAAACAGATTATTAAGTTGGAAGTTAACAAGATTTAAACCCTTGAGATTCCAAGGACATCATCAAGAAAGTAAAATACAATTCGCAGAATGGGAGAAATTTTGAATATTATAAATCTGAAACCATAATTCTCAGCAAACTGACACAAGAATAGAAAATCAAACACCGTATATTCTCACTCACAGACGGGTGTTGAACAATGAGAATACATGGACACAGGGAGGGGAGCATCACACACTGGGGGAGTCTGTTGGGGGTGCCAAGGGAGGAACAGTGGGGATGGGGGTGGGGGGGTTGGGGAGGGATAACGTGGGGAGAAATGCCAGATGTAGGTGACGGGGGGATGGAGGCAGCAAACCACATTGCCATGTGTGTACCTATGCAACAATCCTGCATGATCTGCCCATGTACCCCATAACCTAAAGTACAATTAAAAAAAATTATAAATCTGATAAGGGACTTGTATCCAGAATACATTTTAAAAAATCACAATTCAACTGTAATAATGAAGACATATAACCTAATTTCTTGAAAGGGTTAAGGATTTGAATTGCATTTCTCCAAAGAAGATATACAAATAACTAATAAGCATAGAGAAAATGTTCAGCATTGCTAATCATTAGGGAAATGCCAACCAAAATCGCAATGAGATATCCCTTCTCATCCACTAGGCTAATAAAAATCGATAATACCAAGTATTGGCAAGAATATGGAGAGATTGGGATTCTCATACATTGCTGCTGGGAATGGGAGGTGAAAATGGTGCAGGAACTGTGCAAAACAGTTTGACAATTCCTGGTGGGTTTACCATATGATCTAGCATTCTATCACAGAAACTGTCCAATAGAAGTGAAAACATATATCCACACAAAAGCTTGTACATGTGTGTTCATAACAGAGTTATTTGTAATAGCCCAAAGCGGAAAAAACACAAACATCCTGTCTATCAGCTGATGAACGGATAAATTAAATGCAGCACATCCATGCAACGGAGTATTATTTGGCAATACAAAGGAATGAAGTACTGATATATATATTATATCATGATATATATGGTAATTAATGATATGGTAATTAAGGCAGTGTGATATTAGCATAGAAATGAATTTCACTTATATATTATATATATAAGTGAAAGAAGTCCGTCATAAAGGACTACATATTTTACAATTCCATGTTTATGAAATATCCAGGATAGGCAGATCCATGGAGACAAATTAGGTTAGTGACGCCCAGGGCTGAAATAGGAGGAAGAGCAAACGGAGGAAGAATGGGGAGTGATTGCTAATGGGTTGCAAGATTTCTTTTTGATTTCGGGGATGGTGAAAATGTTCTAAAATTAGATTATGGTGATGGTTGCAAAACTCTATAAATAAACTAAAAACCATTGGGTTGTGTACTTGAAGTGGGTGAACTTTACTGTATGTAAATTATGTTCTCAAAAAAGCAGTTTGAACACACATACACGAGATATGGCTTCATCCCTGCTGGAATATTGAAATGAAAAAGACAGAAAATGTCGATTGATGGCAAGGATGAGAGGCATCCAGAACACTCTTGCATTGCTGGTGAGAATGTCAATTGGTACAGTCACTCTGGAAAACTCTTGGGCAGTGCAGTGTCTCCTAGAGTTAGACATAATAGGCAATTCCACTCCAGAATATATTCCCGGAAGATATGGACTAGAATGTTTTCAACCATACTATTTATAATAACCCTAAGCTAGAAACTACTAACAAAGTACTTATTAACAGAAGAATGGATAAATACGTTGTGGCATTTTCACACAAAATAATACTGTGTTGAAATGAGAGTGAGTAGTCTACAATAACACATAACAATAGAAGTAAATCTCACAAATATGCTGAGTAAAGAAGTCAGGTCTCAAAGAGTATATACATGTAATTTCATTTAAATGAAGTTCACAAACGGGTGAAATGATTTGATACTTAGTTGGGTGAGGAGTTGGGTTAGTGCTTACCCCTGGAGGCTCTAGTCACTGGCAAAGGACCTGAAGGAGTTACGGGATGCTATTAATAGTCTATTTTTTTTTCTTTGAGACGAAGCCTGGCACTGTTGCCCAGCTGGAGTGCAATGGTGTGATCTCGGCTCACTGCAACCTCCGCCTCTCCGGCTCAAGCAATTCTCCTGCCTCAGCCCCCTCACTGCGTAGCTGAAATTACAGGCACCCGCCAGAATGCCTGGCTAATTTTTGTATTTTTAGTAGAGATGGGCTTTTACCATGTTGGTCAGACTGGTCTCGAACTCCTGACCTCAGGTGATCTGCCCGCCTCAGCCTCCCAAAGTGCTGGGATTACAGGTGTAAGCCACCACGTCCAGCTGATGGTCTATTTCTTAATCTGGGTGCTCTATAAATGGGTGTGTTGAGTTTGTAACAATTCAGTGGGCTCTTATGATATATGTATTTTAATAATGTATATCAATTTAAAAGTTGAAAAATTACCAAATATGAAAGGAGCAAAAAAAAAAAATCTAGGAATAATCTAATAGAGATGGGCTAGCCCTTAATAAAATTGTGAAACGTTATTGAAAGACATTAAAAAAGATCTAAATAAATGAAGAGATAGACCACGTTCTTGGATAGGAAGACATAATATCATCATAATGTCAGTTGTCCCTAAGTTGGTATGTAAATTTAATGTAATTCCAATTAAAATCTCAACAGTATTTTATTTTCTTTAACAAGCTGATTCTCAGATTTATATGGGAGAGCAAAATGGTCAAGAATAGCCAACACATTCTGATTTTAAAAAGAACCATCAAACCAGTGGTGGATTTACCAGGCCAGGTATCAGGATTTATCATAATGATATGGTAATTAAGGCAGTATGATATTAGCATAGAAATGAAATGAAAAAGACAGCCCAGAAATAAAGCCTCACATATGTAGAAGCTTGATATATGACAGACCAGATGCTGCAGATGTGCAGTGCTAGGACAATTGGTTATCCGTATGGGAAAAAAAGGGGGGAAATTAGATTCCTACCTTATACAATACACAAAAATCAATTCCAGATGGAATAAAGGCTTAAATATAAAAGGAAAAACTATAAAACTATTGGAAAGTTATATAAGAGAATATATTTATGACCTCAGGGTAGGAAAAGATTCCTTAAGTAAATCACAATAAATACAAACCATAAAGACAAAGATTGATAAATGTAGCTATATTAAAATTAAGAATTTTGTCACTCAAGAGACCCCATGAGGAGAATAAAAAGACAAGCCACAAACTAGGAGAAGAGAGTTGAAACACATAAAAGCAACAGAAGATTGAGTAGCATCTAGAGTATATAAACAAGAATCAACAAGAAAATGACAATTCAAAAAGGCAAAAGATATAAACCGAGATTTTATAGGAGATATAAATGACTTACAAGTGTAGGAAAAGAGGGTCAACTTCACTAGTAATGAGGGAAATGCAAATGAAAGCCACAAGATACAAAATTACACCCTAATGAGACAGGTAAAAATTAAAAAGTCTGACAACACCAAGCATTGGTGAGGATATGGAGGCATGGAACTCTCTTCCATTGCCAATGGGAGTATAAATTGATGAAACTATTTGGAAAATAATTTAGCTAGTAGAGTTGAACATGCAAAAACCCTATGAGTCAAGATCTACTTATAGATAAAGGCTCTTTTGCCCATGTGCACCAGGGACCACTTTAAAGAATGTTCATAGTAGAATTGTTTGTACTAGCCCTCAAAGAAAAACAATGCAAATGTCCATCAGCTGTAGAATTAAATCCAGCATGTTCAAACAAGGAAATGCTATATAGAGGTGGAGTGAACAAACTACAGCTGTGTAAAAACACACATGAATGTCAAAACAATGCTGGGTGAAAGCAGTAAGTCAAAGAATAATTCCTGCAGCACAATTCAATTTATTTCCATTTTATTTTTTTAAAATGTACCCATTTTAATGCATACTTTCATGATTTTTGACAAACACAGTCATGTAACTATTATCACAAATTAATGTGTTTTGTGATCCAACACTGACATCTGTTGCAATGTGGATGATCCCTGAAAAAGTATGCTAAGTAAAAGAAGCCAGTCACAAAACACCACATATCATCTGATTCTGCTTATATGAACTTTCTGGAGTAGGCAGATCTATAGCAATGGAAAGCCAGATTAGTGGTTGCCGGGAGATATGGGGAGTGGGGAACGAGGAGTGACTGCTGACGAGAGCATGGCTTCTTTTGGGAGGGTGATAAAAATGTTCTGCAGGTAGATAGTGGTGATGGTTGCACACTGTGGGGATATACTAAGCACCATTGTTTATTGTAAAAGGGTAAATTTTATGAAATGTGAATTACATCTCAATCATATTAAAAAATACACATCAAGAGGTACAACTGAATTCCTTATTTGTTTACAAGATGGGGTCTTGCTCTGTCACCCAGGCTGAAGTGCAGTGGTGCAGTCATGGCTCACTGCAGGCTCAACCTCCTGGACTCAAGCGATCCTCCCACCTCAGCCTCCACAGTAGCTGGGACTACAGGTGCATGCCACCACATCCAGCTACTTTAAAATTTTTTACTGTAGAGATGGTGGTCTCACTATGTTGCCCAGACTGGTCGTGAGCTCCTGGCCTCAAGCAATCCTCCTGTCCTGGCCTCCCAAAGCACTGGGATTACAGGCGTGAGCCACAGTGCCCTGCTGGTAAAACTATTTTTAAAAGTAAAGACTGGTTAACTAAGAACCAAGATATGGTTGCCTCTTATGTGTGGAGGCTGGAAGTGACTACAGGGAATGTTGGTGGGGTGGGGGCGGGGGGATTCTAATATGTTGGCAATGTTTCTTTTCCTAGTTCAGGAGATGTCTACATGGCAACCCTGTAAACTGTATGCCTGTCTCTGTGCACTCCTGTTACGTATGATGTATATCATAATAAATAATTACTATAAAATGAGGGAGTTGGATTAGGATGACCTCCCAGAGTCCTCTGTCCAGATGGTGCTGGAGTAGAAGCAGTTCTTAAGCACAGATGCGGCGGTGCTCCAGGCTGGGGAGCTACAGTGCACCCATTGTTGGTGTGGACATTCCAACCGAAAGGAGCCACGCCAGGGGTGGTCTCTGGGATCTGCTGGCTGGCCGCCCCCTGGAAGGCCTCAGGGGAGCTGTCAGCATGAGGCTTCTCAACCAGGCACACTCCTGTGGCCCCCAGACAGAGCCTCTTGGTGTGGGAGAGGGTATTCTTGTGAATAAAGCTTGTGAATCTGAGGGATAAACCTAAATACTGCATTACTCACCTGCAAGGACAACTCAGCACTCACGTTGGGGTGCTCACACTGTCTCCCTGAAGGGAGACTGAGTGGGGGCCAGTATCACTATTAGGAAGTGGCCTCCTGTGCTCAAGTGGAGCAGACATATCTCTGTCACACCTGGGTGGCCTTGCAGTGAGGCTGGAATCCTCATGGTCATTGATAAAATGTCCTGCCTCTCTCTCCTCAATAGGGGTGATCTGTCCTTCATGCAACCAACAAATATTTATCAGTTGCTACTGAGAAGAAGTTTCCATCCTGGGCAGTGGGGATACAGCATCGAACAGAAGAGAGCTTAAAGCCCAACCATGAAGGTGAGATATAACCAAGAAGCCACTAAAAATAAAGTTACACATGTGATATATGCAAGGGAAACTAATCTGTTCCATGAGTCAACCAATCCCAGACCCTAGAGGAGTGCCTGGCACAGGCACGGCCAGTGAATAAATGAATGACAAGAGATTGAATGACATGGATTTGTTACGTGAATGGCAATGTGACCAGTCCATAGGCAAGGGCTGCCTCTCCTCTGCCCTCCCGGGCACTGCCAGTGTTGGTCTGGGCACATCATCTTTCTCCACTCTTCTGTGATTAGCCAGCCCCTCCCCGATCTGACCTACACCTTCTTTCTTTGGACCTTTCCATCAGGACATGACTCAGTTTTGCTGATGTGGGGACCAATCTGTCTCTGAAGGTCACTTGGCTTACTACTGCCCTGGTCTAATTTCCCAAGGGAGCATGTGCCGGAGGCTACTGGCATTGACAACGCTTATTTGGGTAACACAGTGCAGCCAAGGGGGCTCATTAGAGTAGCCTAATGATGAGATGGTGATCACACCCCATACATACATATGTACCCACTGGGGAGCAGTAACGCACCTAGGATTTACACGATGTGATCTCTTAGCACAGCATTTAGCATGTACTAAGTCTCACTAAACCTTAACTATAATAATATTATTATCTTCATGTTATCATGGTTCAGAAAAGGCAGAGGGGGCTGGAGAACTTAAAATAAGCTTTATGGAGCAGGTACAATGTCTCCCTTAAAAGCAGAGTAAAAATTAGATAGGTGGGAAGGATGGCAGCAATGGGGGAAACTGAGGCAGGGGATAGGTAGGGGCGGGTGAAGGTGGTGGCTGGTTGGTGAGAAGCCCTCCAGGCCAGAGCATAAAGTTAGAGCTGGGGAGATGAGGGATAATAGGATAGGTGATGAGACCCGATGGGGTAAGGATGGGCCTTGAACCTGCATGTAAAGAGGTCTTTGCACCCAGCAGAGACCAGGGTTCCCTGCAACCTATTGAAGGGCTTCTTGAAAGTCTCACCCCTCACCTGCTGAGACCACCTAGCCACATGCGATGAATATGTGAGGCAGCTGCCATTTTGGAAAGAGCATCATATGGAGAATAAGGAAGACTCAAGGTCTCATCCTAGCTCTGCCTCTAACTGGACAAGTGACACCACGCTGGTACCTGTCTTCTATAGACCTCAGTTTCCTTATCCGTAATATGGGTGGAGGGCAAGTACCTGATCTCTACAGTTTCTGTTGCTGTGTGATCTCCACGAAAACAAAACCAACAAACAAAAAAACCCCACCCAATTCTAACCTTGCTACTCCTGTTTCAAAGCTTTGGGGGGCAAAGCTTCAGGTATTTTATTTGGTTGGAGTTCATGGAGAGGTTGCTAGGAGCTGACCATGTCTTACTTTTAGGTCTGAAAATTAACAAGGCAACTGGTTCTGAATTTCAGAACTAATATATTTTTAAAAACCTCTTTAAATGCAAATTGGCTCCAGACTAACCCACAGGCAACTGTGGGGGAGGTGGAGGAAACCTTGGTCTTGGGATCAGTGGATGGGAGTAGAGTGCTGGCTCAGCCACTCACCATCCACTAGATCTTAATCAAGACACTTAACTTCCATGACCTCAGCTTTCTCATCTCTACCATAGGGTGGAAACTCAGATGGACTGTGACTATGAGCATGTGTGATGGAAGTTAGTCATTACAGTCTTATCTTGTTTTTGTTCAAAGTGTTGGAATTTGGCCATCACAAGTCTCGTGAGCTAGGGCGGATACTATTGTCTCCATTTCCAGGTTGGGAAACTGAGGCTCAGAAAGGGCGAGTGAATTTTCTAAAGTCCTACAGCAATGGCAGAGCCAGGATTAGAACGCCACTTTTTTTCTCCTCTGCACGTGACAGCACTCCTGAAGACCTGCATTTTCACAACCACTGTGCATGGAGATTTTGAATTCCCCATCCTTGTCTTGTAGACTCAGGTGAGGCCAGGCTAGTTTTTGCAGTGCTGAGTGGATGGAATGTTCCCTGACATCTGTGCTGCTGGGGCAACCTGGCAGGACCTCCGTGGGAGCAGCTCTCCAGTCTGGTCCATGAGCAAGAGCTCCTTCCCCAATCAGAGATGACCATGGCCCAGGCAGGCAAGGCAGGGCCATGTGGCTGTTGACCACAATCACCGGCAGGCCCCTGATTCCAGTAGCTGTCCCGGAAGCTGCAACCCAGGCCTGTAATTTCTAGGCTGGGCCTGGACCAAGAGCAACCCCACTGCTGAATCAGTCACTCGATCAGTCCTATCTTATTATTTCTTGGCTCCCTGGCGGCGCAACTTTGCCTACGGGAAGTAGTGCTCAGGAGTCCGCCTTCTGCTTGGCATGCCTGGCGTCTCCTCGCAGTCTCCTGTCCTGCTCCCCAGAGCTCTCTTGCCTGGAGGAATCCATGCCCCTCACTCCCTTCCCTTCCCCCAGCCTCCCTCTGGCCTCCCTCATCAATTGCAAACCTTTCTGGTTCCATTCCACTGGCTGAATCATGCATTTCTTCTCCCCAGAGGGCCCCAGCTGGGGTTTCTGCCAGACAATCTGACAATCTATGCAGATAACTGCAGGGCACTTTCCCACAAAAAAATGGGAAAATGGCCCAGAAATTAGAGAACTTGCCTCTCTTCTTCACCCTCCTCCACTCCCCCACCATTTCACAGAATGCCTGAGCTGAGCCAAAGAGGAGATGGTCTTCAGAGGACAAAACAGGGACTTTGTACTACCTTCAGGTACCTACTGCTTTTTTAGGTGGGCCAATAAGCTGACCATCCCTTCTGGGGCCCCAGTGCCCTGCAGAAGAGACGGAGGACTCGGGCTGGTGAGGGAAGACCCGGTGTCCTAAAAGACCTTGGCACTGCCACCATCATCTCGGTAGTGATGGCCCTGGATCATATAGTCACAGCCTAGCAGGACTCACCACGTCCCCGCTAGTCCCCCTTTGTCTTTATCCCACACTGAAGCCAGATTTGCTTCCTGAGATGTAAATCTGTTTTGACTTGTCTGGTCTCCCTGTTAAAACCCATCAACGGCTCCATACTACTCTCGAGGAATTGTCTCTGTCATGATAACAAGGCCCTGCCTGGCCGGCTCACTTAACCCCAGCTTCTTGTGGGCCATATACCACCCCCGTGGCTGCTCAGGCCTCACCAGGCTTCAGCCAGTTCTCCAGGGCCATACTCCCTCCCACTGCAGGGCTCTTGTTCGTGTCGTTCTCTCTGCATGGAGCATTCTTCCTCATGTGCTACCTGACCAGCACTTGCTCAACCTCAGACCTTGGTCTCTGGGTCTCCAAGCCCATTTCAGTCCCAGGCCTTCAGGCTCTGTCCCCCTCATAGTACCACAAACCTCCTTATCACAGCAGAGTCATGGTGCAATTGCACATTTGTCTGTGTGGTTATTTGATTTTCTGTCTCCTCCATGAGAGCAGGGAGCGTGTCTGCTTTTGCCCATTCCTGCATCCTCAGTGCCTAGCACTCCATGTGGCCTGGGGTGAATGCCCAATCAAGATATGTAGTGTGGGAGAAGGAAATGCTGAGTCTGCCTGGTGCCAAACTCCTGTGGTCCAAGAGCTCCCAACGCAGGTCACGTGATGTGCCGAGAGGAAGACCAGCAGACTTGAGAGCTGTGGTTGGTTCAGTGCCATTGCAAGTACCCAAAAGACATGTGTGTGCATCCTCAGGAAGTGTGTGTGCATATGTGTGTTCACATCCAGTGTATTTATGTGTAGGCATCATTCATGGCCCAAACTCCTGGCAGGCTCAAATCTCTCTACTACAAACCTGACAGAGGCTCACCAGCCTTTCACTGGATATTTTCCAGTGACCAGAAAAGCTACTTTATGGGAAAGTAGTATTTTAAAATATAGACCCTGAGGTCAAATGGGCCTGAGTTGAAATCCCAGCTTGAGGACTGAGCAAACTGTTTAAATATTTGGGCATCAGCCAGGCACGATGGCTCACACCTGTAATCCCAGCACTTTAGGAGACTGAGGTGGGAGTATCAGTTGAACCCACGAGACTGAGACCAGCCTGGGTAACATAGCCTGGGTAACACACACACACACACCCAGAAATGCTGATTTCTACCTTAGAGGATTATAGTGAAAAGTAAATGTATTACTGCATTTAATGTACTTAGCACCATGCATGACACACAATAAGAGCTCCATTGCTAGTGGTTATTAGCATTGCTAAAACTCATATTTGACTCTTCTTCTATGAGCAGTCTTTGGTCTTTGTCTCAGGTCCAACTTGATCAGCAATCAAGACTACCATGTCACTCAAAAGCAAATTCACTCCCCAAAGCACTGGTGAAAACTCTAAAGCTTTATGAAGATTTTGAGGTGAGATGAAAGGCAGGGAGTAATATCATGTACAACATAACAGTGGAGGTCCCCAGACTTCTTTCTTACCCTGTTTGCTCTCCCCAAGTTTCTCCCACCCTGCTGCCTTGGTGGTACACTTCCCCCACCCTTTCCCCACACAGCTCTTTACTACTCCATCTGGCAGTTCAGCTCTGGCCCAAATTTGCATTCACCACTAAGGAAAAAGGCAACAATTTTCCAGATCCCCCTTCCAGCAGTGATTTAACAATGGTGATGACTCATGCCTATAAACCCAGCACTTTGGGAGGCCAAGGCAGGAGGATCATCTGAGGTTGGGAGTTCAAGACCAGCCTGACCAACACAGAGAAACCCTGTCCCTACTAAAAACACAAAATTAGCCAGGCATGGTGTTACATTTAGCCAGGCATGGTGGTGCACGCCTATTATCCCAGCTACTTGGGAGGCCGAGACAAGAGAATTGCTTGAACCTGGGAGGTGGAGGGTGCAGTGAGCTGAGATCGCACCATTGCACTCCAACCTGGGCAATAAGAGCAAAAGTCCAGCTAAAAGACAAAACACAAAACAAAAATTTAGTTATGGAAGATTTCTTTTTGGGCATTTATTCAATTCTTAAACCCAGCTGCTGGTCGTTGTTCTCCTTTCTAGCCCTATGAATACGATCTCAAAGAAGGAATGATAGTAAATACAATTTTCTCTAATCTTCAAGCTAATCTTTTAACCCAGTATATTGCAGGGTGAGTCTGTGATAAAATTTTTTCTTCTGCTGAGCTGAAATCTGTTTCCCTGTAACTCATATCACCTGGGGAAATACCCATGAAGTCCATATTCTCCTTCACAAAGCAAATCCTTAAGAACTCACATCCATTTCCTTTAAAAGCATTCGTCAGTTTATTCTGCATGATTCATTCTTGACTGTGTCTGTCTGTCCTTTCAGCCTTCATAACATCCTTTTCCAGCTGTGGCTCCTGAGAATGTGTGATGCTTGGTTTATCAACCAACTTCCCTTAGCCTCCTTCATGACAGGTCATATCTTTGCTGAATTTCCATTTGCTATTATAAACTCTAAGATATAGTATTTCAAATTGAGATGAGAGATTGCCAATCGCTTCTAAATTGGATAGAGAGATTATTAAAATGCAGATTCTGGGCTTCATCCCAGATCTAGGAAAGCCAAGCCTCTGGGTACAGAGCTCAGGAATAAATAAACTCTCCAGGAATTACGATGCCCAGTCAAAATTGCAAACCAGAGCTCTTAAGGAAACCAGAGATGTACCTGGTAAAATGGGGACGCCTGGCGCGTTCTATTGCTCTTTCTCCCCAAGTGGATTTGGCTAAAGAAGGATGAAATTCTTGATGGAGTTGGTAGTTGTTTATCAAGTAATAGAATGTTCCTTTCCTAGGGCCTTAGTAACATTATTTCTGGAGCTACTGGGATTTCCAAAAATACTTCAGAAGCTGATAAATTGAGCGAATTCCAAACCCACTGGCCAGTTGCTCAACCAGACTATGCATTTGTTGGTGTTCAATAATATTTACTGAGCACCTACTTTATGCCAGGCACTGGGGACACTTTGGTGAGTAAAACAGACCCTCATGGAGCTTACTTGACAGTAGAAAAGGAATAATCCCACAAGGACAAAGAGGAAGAAAAGAGATACCAGCAGATGAGTGATGTTCATTACGTTGGTGCAGTGAGATGCAATGAGGCCAGGTGCGGTGGCTCACACCTGCAATTCCAGCACTTTGGGAGGCTGAAGTGGGTGGATCACCTAAGGTCAGGAGTTCAAGACCAGCCTGGCCAACATGAGGAAACCCCGTCTCTACTAAAAATACAAAAAGATTAGCCAGGCATGGTGGCAGGCATCTATAATCCCAGCTACATGGGAGGCTGAGGCAGGAGAATCACTTGAACCCAGGAGGTAGAGGTTGCAGTGAGCTGAGATCATGCCATCTTCACTCCAGCCTGGGCAACAAGAGTAGGACTCTGACTAAAAAAAAAAAAAAAAAAAAAAAAAAAAAAATGTGGCCAGGTGCAGTGGCTCACACCTATAATCTTAGCACTTTGGGAGGCCAAGGTGGGCAGATCACAAGGTCAGCAGTTCAAGACCAGCCTGACCAATATGGTGAAACCCCATCTCTACTAAAAATACAAAAATTAGCCGGGTGTGGTAGCAGGTGCCTGTAATCCCAGCTACTTGGGAGGCTGAGGCAAGAGAATTGCTTAAATCTGGAGGCAGAGGTTGCAGTGAACCAAGATCACGCCATTGTACTCCAGCCTGGGCAACAGAGTGAGATCCTGTCTCCAAAAAAAAAAAAAAAAAAGGATGCAATAAGATGTGGGGTTAAGAAATAATAATAGAGAAGGATGACCCCTGAGGAGGTCATAAAGGAGAAGTCCTAGGGTGGAGGAGGGAGGGGGAAGTGGAAGACTAAAGGTGAGCAAAGACTTTGCCGAGGAAAGGCTGGATCTTATGTGAGACTAGAGGAGGCAAAGACCCCTGCCATAGACTGCTGTCTTACATAGGCTGGTAGTAGCTGCAGCTGGGGATATGGGACTAAAGAGAGAAGAGAATGCCAAGTTGAGGAAGGGGCACTTGATATTTAGGAACATGAGCTATACAGCTAGATTTCCAGGGACACAGGGTTTTTGTGTAGGTTCAGGCAACCTGGACAGGGCTGGGGAAACTCCAGGCAGATAATCTGCAGGTCTGGGTCGTGCTTATGGCATTCCAGGTCTACTGCACATGGTGCATGGGCCCTTCTCCTGGCAACTATGGTATGACAGAGTGGCGAACGTGGCTCCAGAGCTCACAGGAGGTGCCAGGTGAAGCCTGGGTTCCAGATACCTTACAGGGGGAGAAGTGTCACACACACACACTCACACAGAAGGACACACACACTCAGGCATATTCACACACACATTCAGGCACGCACTCACATACACAAGGTCACCCTCCTTCTTTGGTGTGCTGAGATTCCTAAGGGTGGATTGGAGGGAAGGCAGGGTGACAAATACTGCTGGCAGGTTGGTTTGGGACATCTGAAGTATAGAAGTGAAAGGAGGGGGGAGTATTTGCGGCTTTCTGCCGTGTGAGCCGAGCTATGACAATTTCAATCCAGTCCAGCTCTCTACTTCTCCTAGTCTGCAATTGAACATTTCACAGTGAATTAGTAATAATAGAACTGCAAAGGAGAGAGCTCTTCAAATAGCACTGAATTGGCATTTAGTCCTCCTGAAAAGTGGAAAACACATTTTTGAGGCCAGATGTTTTATAGCCAGGAAGTCGTTTTAACCAAAGCAACAAGTCTAGTGATGTGTCATTTTTGACAATAAAATTTTGTATTTATTCCATTTCTGCAGTATAATCTTTTCATCTTTGGATAAATATTTATCTTGTCCTGGCTGTGTACCAGACCCTGTTCTAGATGCTAAGGATACACGGGGGTAAGGATGAGCCCAGCCCTCCTGAAGCTTACTCGTAGTGCAAGGTCAGGCCCGAGAGCAGAGAGGCTTTGCGTGCCCAGAAGGGCTAGGACCTTGTACTGAGCCCCTGTGGACTTTCTAGTTGTGTGGCCTCCCAGATGTTATTCCAGGAGTTGCTACTGTGTCTGACATCTGTCATCATTTGCAGAGAGTGAACCTGTGGCTATGTGAGACCCAGGGAGGCCCCAGGACAGAGAGTACTGCAGCAGATATCTGAATCCAGCACTGTCTGCTGCCAACCACCAGACCACGCTCTTTCTTTCGCCCACCCCCTCTCCCCAGGAAAGAGCCAGCAGATCAGATTCTCCCTGCTCCCCGCACTGTGAAGACAGAAGCGAGAGAGAGCCACTTTGTGTGTGGCTGGTTTCAGAGTCAGAACAAGCTGGGGAGGTTCCTAAGGTGAGTGTGAAAGTCCTAGTTCAATTTCCTTCATTTTCATATGGCCTTCAAGTCTCCCTGCCCTGGGTTTTCCTGCTCAACTACCTCCATTCAACAAATGCGCTGATGCCAGCTGTGTGCTGGGCACCAGGAACCCAGGAGTAAATGAACCAATGTTCCAGTGTGCATGGAACAGACACTTGATGGTTTGAGGGAGTAAAAGCAGAAGCTGGAGGAGGCCTGAGATTGGGGACACTTAACTCTAACAGGCAGGTGTGCCCAGACTTAAACTGATGCCTTCTTCTCTGAAGGAAGCTCCCACAGGGAAGAGAAGGCACGTAGTAGATGCTCACCAAATATTTGAGTAAATGACTCAAGAAAGCAAGGCTGGGGTAATTAAGCCTGGCTTCCCTCATGCTCTCAGTGACACAACCAAGCTGTAGTTTGTTTGCCCTCCTTTGGGTGCCCCAGAGAGACACAGCAACCACTACCAATGCCATCCCTTAGGGTTTTGTGACCTCGGAGGAGCAGAACTGGCCTAGTCACAAGCCCTGGTTCCAGAGGTGATTGGCAGCAAAGCTATTGAGGCTTCAGTTTCAGAGCCCCTCTGTCGTGTGGGCTCTGCAAGGCTGAGGCATTCTCTGCTGAGCATGCAGGAGGAAGCAGTAGCCCAGCCATGCAGGGCATCTGTAGCCTCTACCCTGGCAGTGCTAGCACCACCCCACATCCACAGGGCTCCCTGGTACTCCCCTCAGGGGATGTCACTGAACGTGTGGGTCCTGCATTATTTATTTATTTACTTGTTTGAGACAGAGTCTCACACTGTTGCCAGGGCTGGAGCACAATGGCACAATCTTGGCTCACTACAATCACCACCTCCCAGGTTCAAGTGATTCTCCTACCTCAGCCTCCCGAGTAGCTGGGATTACAGGCACCCACTACCACACCCGGCTAATTTTTGTATTTTTAGTAGAGATGGGGTTTCACCATATTGGTCAGGCTGGTCTTGAACTGCTAGCCTTGTGATCTGCCCACCTTGGCCTCTCAAAGTGCTGAGATTATAGATGTGAGCCACTGCACCTGGCCACATCTTTTTTTGTTTTTGTTTTGTTTTGTTTTGAGGCAGAGTCTTGCTCTTGTTGCCCAGGCTGGAGTGAGGATGGCATGATCTCAGCTCACTGCAACCTCCACCTCCTGGGTTCAAGTGATTCTCCTGCCTCAGCCTCCCATGTAGCTAGGATTATAGGTGCCTGCCACCATGACTGGCTAATCTTTTTGTATTTTTAGTAGAGACGGGGTTTCCCCATGTTGGCCAGGCTGGTCTTGAACTCTTGACCTCAGGTGATCCCGCATGGAGTAGTCTAGTCACAGTCTGCCAGCAGAGTGTTGCTGAGCTGCCGCAGGCTCTGCCCAGCTGCCGTGTGAACAGCCTTGGTAGTGGCAGACTGCCTTGGTAATGGATAGTCTCCTGACTGAGCTGGACCATCCTGGGTACAGCTATGCTTGCTGCAAAACTCTCAATCCAGAGCGTTTCAGATTGCTTGTTTTGTGGGGGAGGTACCTGCTGAGCTGGATCACCTGGCTCCCTGTCTCTGCCCACTCCCTATCAGTCGAATGGGCGGCTGTCTCCCATTTCTACTCTGGTTCAGGTGGCTGTCCGATTCATGAATCGTTCATTGCTCAATTAAATTCCTTTAAATTTAATTTGGCTGAAGTTTTACTTTTATCTAGTAACAGTTTTGTGAAGCTGCTTTTTTTGAACTACCCTCATGAAACACAGTTTGAAAAACCCATGCCAGAATGCAGGCTCAATTAACTTTTTATTTTATTTAAAAGCAGTGCAAAAAGGAGGAAAACACCAAAAACCAGAATGCCTCTCCTCCTCCAAAGGATCACAACTCCTCACCAGCTAGGGATCAAAGCTGGATGGAGAATGAATCTGATGAATTGACACAAACAGGCTTCAGGAGGTGGGTAATAACAAACTTCTCAGAGCTAAAAGAATATGTGCTAACCCCATGCAAAGAAACTAAGAACCTAGAAAAAAGGTTACATGAGATGCTAACTAGAATAAACAGTTTAGAGAAGAATGTACATGACTTGATGGAGCTGAAAAACACAGCACGAGAACTTCACGAAGCATACTCAAGTTTCAATAGCTGAATCGACCAAGTAGAAGAAAGGATATCAGAGATTGAAGATGAACTCAATGAAATAAAACGAGAAGGCAAGAATAGAGAAAAAAGAGTGAAAAGAAATGAACAAACCCTCCAAGAAATATGGGACTATGTGGAAAGACCTAATCTACGTTTGATAGGTGTACCTGAATGTGACGAAGAGAATGAATCCAAGCTGGAAAATACTCTTCAGGATATTATCCAGGAAAACTTCCCCAACCTAGCAAGGCAGGCCAATATTCAAGT
>CAUYQU010052609.1:0-15125 GCA_963574635.1 Cheracebus regulus
TAGGACTGTTGAAGTCCTCTCCAGGCCTTGCTTGCCTGGGGATCACCGACAGCAGCTGCAGAACAGTAAGGGTTGCTGCCAGTTTCTTCTGCTATCTTTGTCCCAGAAGGATACCCTCCCAATGTCAGTCTGACCTCTCCTTTATGAGGTGACTCTTTGGATATATGAGGGTCAGGGAGCTGCTTGAGGAGACAGTCTGTCCTTTATAGGAGCTCAAGTGCTGAGGTATGAGCTCTGTTGTTCATTCAGAGCTGCTGGGCAGGTACATTTAAGTCTGCTGCAGCAGAACTCATAAAGCCCCTGTTTTTTTTTTTTACCCTGATACTCTGTCCTGGGGAGTTAGGGCTTTATTTATAAGTCTCTGTCATGCTGCTGCCTTTTTCCAGGGCTGCCCTGCCCAGCAAAGAGGCAGCCTAGTCACTGTCTGCCTGCGGAGCCTTTGCTGAGTGGCTGTGGGCTCCGGCCAGCTGCTGTGTGAACTTCTCTGCAGTCCTGTTTATACAGGTATAGTTAGAACTGCCTTGGCAATGGCGACCTACCTCTGTAATGGTGGACTCTCTCTGTAATGGCGGGCTGCCTTTGCAATGGTGGGCTGCCTTCACAATGGCAGACTACCTCCGTAGTGGTAGACTTCCTCGGTAATGGTGGATGCCCCTCCCCCACAGAGCTGGACCATCCAGGGTTCAGCTGTGCTTGCTGTGAAACCCTCAATCCAGAGCACTTCAGATTGCTGTTTTTTTTTGTGGGGGTGGGACCAGCAGAACCTGATCACCTGGCTCCTTGCCTCAGACACCTGTTTTTTTTTTTTTAGTTGAATGGGTGGCTCTGTCTCCCAGGTGTTCCAGTCGCCTGTTGAAAATGTGCTGGGATCTGTGTGATTTCCCATGTGGTGACCCACTGGGCCAGCTGAAAGAGCCGCACTGAGATTCTTGGTACTTTTTTTGCCCAGGAATCTCCTGGCCTGGCTCCCTGTCTCAGTCCCCTTTTTTATCAGTTGAATGGGTGACTGTGTCTCCCAGGAGCTCCAATCACCAGCTGAAACAGTGCCTGGACCAGTGTATTTTGTGCAGAGACCTGCCATGCTGGGGCACTGGCCAAACAGCCATGCCAGCCAAAACAGCCTCCCTGTTGACCCATGGGGCTCCTCTGCCTGGGAATCTCCTGGTCTGTGGGCCATAAAAATCTGTCTGTAAATGCGGCATCCACTCACCCTCTGTGCTTTTGCTGGGAGCTGCAATCCTGAGCTGCTCCTAATCAGCCATCTTGGATCTGTCCCTCTCTTGTCAAGGAGAGATTATTTTTAATTTAGTGCATGAGTATAGTATCTTAGGGAATATGCCCTCACATTAGCAAAGTATCTTTTCTCTGTGTGCATCTCTTTCATTTTAGATTCCAGAGGAAATCTGGAATGGAGGCATGGGGGTGAAAGTTCTGGACTCTTCTCATGTGTCCCGCTAAACTGGTCAGAGGCTTGCCAGAAAGGGCCCTGATTTTTTTTAAAAAGCTACACCTAAGACATGAGACAAGAAAATATGGGACAGTTAGCTTTGATCTCTGAATGTGTTGTGTATTGGTTTCAGTGTCCATCTCACAGAAATAAAATATTGCTTTATTCTCCATTTAATTCTTTGTATTTAAAAAAAGTCTCTGTGTAAGAACATAACAGAAAATACACTGCCCCTTTAAATGAAAACTTTACTGCATTAGAAGGAAATTATTATTAGATTTCACAGAAGAATCAAAATCTTTATTAGACTGTGAAATGTCCCAAATCAAAATTTTCTTACAGTTTCATTAGATATAACTTCTTTAAGTTCTAAACTATAATTTTAGTCCCCAAATGCAATGTACTCATGTAACTATCAAAGTTTAAGACATTCAGAAGGATAATAATAATAAAAACTACTAAATATTCAAGCATTTTATCCAAAGCAATATGTAATAAATGCAGAAACTACTGCTGTCAAAAATGTAATTGTAAGCATAAATCCAAGAGGAAATGGGCTGGGAAATTTGCAATGTCTATGATACCTGCCATTTTCATGTTAAAACTTGCACACGGTTGGGTATGGGGTGTTTAACGATGGTGCATAGGAATTCTGACAGCATCCTTGTGTTGGATTCTGAGGAGAGTCTTCTCAGTAACTCTCGAGGGTGTTTCTCATGCCTAATTTATTCATGTAAAGGGTAGAAAGCATTATTGCTAGAAGAGAACTTTAGGTTTAGGCAAATGACAAGTCAACCTCTGGATAATAAAGTAGGCAGGCAGAATGTGACAGTGCATATTTGAAGCAGCCAACTTCCATAGAAATTCATTAAGTAAAATGCTCCTAAGGGGACTTAGAGCAAGTGTGTTAGCAGAGACAATAATGAAGGGCCCTGGTAAAAGGAAGCAACACCCAAAACAACAGCCAAACAAGACAGGAAAATCTGGGGCATACCTAGGAAAAACTTGGATGACTGTGAAGAAGAATAAGACCAGACCAGAATGGAGACAAGCCCAAGAGCTACAACTAAGGGTTTTCCCTGACTTTTTTGCAGGAGAAAACAGAAGGGTGAGACTCTGAATTTGCATCCTTTGTAGATGTTCATATAGATTTATACTTAAGGTACCATTTATCGTTTTTAACCAGGAATGTGCAGTTGGGAAAGGACACCTTCTTTGATAACTGGTGATGAGAAAACTGTATATCCTTATGCAGTTTTCTGCATAAATCTGTTGGTTTATTTCTGGATTCTCCATTCCTTCCCATTGGTTGATGTGTCTATTTTTTTTTTTTTTTTACCAATACCATGCTGTTTCAGTTACTATTGCCTAGTAGTATATTTTGAAGTTACAAAGTGTGACATTTCCTGCTTTATTCTTTTTGCTCAGGATTGCTTTGGCTATTCAGGCTCTTTTTGGTTATGATTTTTTTTTTCTGTGAAAAACGACATTGGTACTTTGATAGAGATTGAATTGAATCTGTAGATTGCTTTAAGTACTATGGTCATTTTAGCAATATTAATTCTTCTGATCCATGAGCATGACATATCTTCTCATTTGTTTGTGTTCTCTTCAATTTCTTTCATAAGTGTTTTGTAGTTTTCCTTATAGAGGTCTTTTATCTCTTTGGTTAAACTTATTTCTAGGTATTTTGATTTAGGTGTGGTGTAGTTATTGTAAATAGAATTGCCTTCTTGATTTCTTTTTTTGCTAGTTCATTATGGGTATATAAAAATGCTCCTGATTTTTGTGTTTTGATTTTGTATACTGCAGCTTTACTGAATTTATTCATTAGATCTAAGAGGTTTTTTTGGTGGAGTATATAGGTTTTTCTTGATATAGAATCATATCATCTGCAAAGAGGGACAATTTAACTTCCTCTTTTTCAATTTGGATACCTTTTATTTCTTTCATGTGTCTGATTGCTCTGGCTAGGATTTCCAGTACTATGTTGAATAGGAGTGGTAAATGTGGGCATTCCAGCTTTGTTCCAGTTCTTACAAAAATGGCTTCAGCTTTTCCTCAGTCAGTATGATGTTAGCAGTAAGTTTGTTGTATATGGTCCTTATTATGTTGAGGTATCTCCTTTCTATGCCTAGTTTATTGAGAGTTTTAAACATGAAGGGATGTTAAATTATATTATAGGCTTTTTCTATGTCTATTGAAGATAATCATATGGTTTTTGTTTTTCATTCTGTTAATGTGATGTATCATATTTATTGATTTACTTATGTTCAACCATCCTTGCATCCCTGGGATAAATCCCAATCAATCATAATGTATTTTAGAGTGATATTGAATTCTGCATGCTAGTATTTTGCTGAGGATTTTTGCATCTACGTTCAGCAATGATATTGGCCTGTAGTTTTCTTTTTTTTCTTATGCCTTTGCCTGGCTTTGGTATCAGGGTAAGGCTGACCTCATAGATTGAGGTAGAAAGAATTTCCTCCTTTTCAATTTTTTGGAATAGGTTGAAGAGAATTGGTGTTAGTTCTTTTTTGCAAGTCTGGAATAATTCAGCAGTGAAGCCATCTGGTTCTGGGCTTTTCTTTGTTGGTAGATTTTATTACTGATCTAATCTCATTACTCATTATTAGTCTGTTCAAGTTTTCTATTTCTTTTTTATCCAATCTTGATAGGTTGTGTGTGTCCAGGAATTCATTTTTTTTTTTCAGGTCTTCCAGTTTGTTAGCATATATTTGTTAATAATCATCTCATGATTATTTTTGTAGAATAAGTTTTAATGTCTGCTTTTTTGTTTACTTAGGTCTTTTTTTTTTCTTTTGGTTATTCCAGATAGTGGTTTATTGATTTTGCTTATTTTTCCAAAGCCCAGTTTTTTGTTTCATTGATTTTTTTTTGTATATATTTAGTCTCTATTTTATTTAGTTCTGCTCTTGTCTTTTAATTTTTTCTTCTACTAATTTTGGATTTGTTTTGCTCTTGCTTTTCTAGTTCCTTGAGGTACATCAGATTGCTTCTTTGAAGTCTTGTACCTCTTTGATGTAGGCATTTACTGCTCTAAACTCTGATAGCACTGTTTTTGTTATATTTCATAGATTTTGGTATGTTATAATTTTCATTCATTTCAAGAATTTTTTTATTTCCACTTTAACTTTTTTTTTTTACCCAATGGCCATTTAGGAGGATGTTTTAAAATTGCCACAGTTTCCAAAGTTATTGATTTCTAGTTTTATTTCATTTTGATCAGAGAAGATATTTTATATCATTTCTATTTTTAAAAACTTGTTGAGATTTGTTTTATATCCTAAAATATGGTCTATTTTAGAGAATGTTCCATGTGCTGATGAGAAGAATGTGTATTCTGCAGATGATAGATGAAAATTCTGTAAATGTTCTGTAGTCTGTTGGAGTAATTTGGTGTAAAGTCTAGTTTAATCCAATATTTTTTGTTAACTTTATGTCTGGATGATCTGTTTTATTAGTCTGTTTTTGTACTGCTATAAATAACTGTCCAAGACTGAGTAATTTGTAAAGGAAAGAGGTTTAATTGACTCACAGTTAGGCATGGCTGAGGAGGCTTTTGGAGACTTACAATCATGGTGGAAGGTGAAGGAGAAGCAAGACACCTTCTTCACAGGGCAGCAGGAAGAAGAGGTGCTGAGCAAAGGGAAAGAGCACCTTATAAAACCATCAGATCTCATGAGAACTCACTCATTAGCATGAGAACAGCATCGAGGAAACCAGCCCATGAGTCAATTCAGTTACATCTACCTGGCCCCTTCCTTGATACCCAGGGATTATGAGGATTATGGGGATTACAATTCAAGACAAGATTTGGGTGAGGACATAAAGCCTAACCATATCATCTGTCCAACAGTAAGAGAAGAGTGTTGAAGTCCCCAACTGATATTTTATTGTAGTCTGTCTCTCCGTTTAGTTTTAATAATAGTTGCTTTGTATAACTGGGTGCTCCAGGTTGGATACAGATATGTCCAGAATTATTACATCCTCTTGCTGAAATGATGCCTTTATAATTACATAGTGGCCTTCTTTGTCTCTTTTTAGTGTTTTCAACTTAACGTATTTTTATCTTATAGAAGTAAAACTACTCCTGCTCACTTTTAGTTTTCAATTGCATAGAATATCTTTTTCCATCCTTTTACTTTTACTGTTATGTGTCTTTACAGATGATATGAGTTTCCTGTAGGCAGCATACAGTTGGATTATTTTTTTTAATCCATTCAGTCAATCTATATCTTTTAAGTGGAAAGTCTAATCTGTTTTGTAAAAAGATTAGGTTGTTATTGATATGTGAGTGATTATTTCTGTCATTTTATTAATTGATTTCTGGTTGTTTTATATATCCTGTGTTCTTTTCTTTCTCTCTTACTGTTTATCATTGTGGTTTGGAACTTTTCTGTAGTGGTAACATTTGAGTCCTTTCTCTTATTTTGTGTTAGCTCTACCAATGGGTTTTATACTTCTATGTTTTCATTGTAGCAGATACTGTTCTTTTGCTTCTAGGCATAGGACTCCCTTCAGCATTTCTTGTAGGGCTGACCTAGTGATAAATTACCTCAGACTTTTCTTGTCTGGAAAATATTTTAGTCCTTTTTCATTGACAAAGGATAACTTTGCTGGGTATAGTATCCTTGGGTGACAGTCTTTCTTTCTTTCAGCAATTTGAATATATTATCCCATTCTTTCCTGGCCTGCAAAATTTCTGCTGAGAAATACTATTAATCTGATGGGATTCCCTTATTAGTAACTGGTTGCTTTTTTTTTTTTCCCCTATTTTTAGAATTCTGTCTTTTACTTTTAATAGTTTGAATATAATGTCCAATGTAGAAGACCTTTTTGAATTTTACCAATTTGAGAATTTCTGAGCTTTATTTATCTGGATATCTAAATTTCTTGCTAGACTTGGGAAGTTTTCAGCTATTATTTTATTAAATAGGGTTTCTATCCCTTTGGTTTTCTCTTTGCCTTATGGGGCACTGAAAACTAAAAAATTTGGTCACTTCATGGTATCCCATATGTCACATAGGCTTTGTTCATTCTTTTTATTTCTGTCTGACTGGGTTATTTCAAAAGCCCTGTCTTCAAGTTTTGACTTTTTTTCTTCTGCTCCATTTACTTTATTGCTGAAGTTTTTCAATGCAATTTTTATTTCTTTCCATAAATTTTTCAGTTCCAGGACTTCTGTTTGGTTCATTTTTTTCTGACATTTATCCCTTTAGTAAATTTCTTAATTGTATATTGAAATGTTTTTCTAATTTATTTGTATTAATTATTCATTTTGTTTTATATCTCACTAAATTTCTTTAGTATCATTATTTTGAATTCTTTCCTTGGGATATCATACATTTCTTTCTCATTGTAATCCACTGTTGGAGAATTATTGTGTTCCAATGGAAGTGCCATATTTCCTTGCTTTTTTACATTTCTTGTGTCTTTACATTTCTATCTGCATATCTGGGGTAGCAGCTAATTCTAATATTTTAGATTTGCTTTCATAGAGGAGGACATTTCCTGAAGATGTATCTATGGCATTGATTAGATAGAGCACTTAGTTTTGATTCTGGTATATGCAGTAGTATAGTCTCCATATAATTTCTGTGGTTGTAAACACTGACAGTGGTGTGTGTAATCTCCTCAGTGGAGTAGGCTGTGGTTGTTAGTGGAATCTGTGATTAAGTCTTGCTAGTAATGGAAATGCTAAGTGGGCCAGTCCTCAGGCCCCACTAGTGGCAGTGGTGGTCCAAGTATGATTTCCTTGGACCACAAGGTGATATATGCTGACACTAGTGTTAGCAGGTTCAGGCAGGCTGAATCTTGAGCCACTACATGACTTGTCTGGGCGCTCTCAGTGGCAGAAGTGGACTTGGTGGGTGGGCATATCCTTAGGCCTCTGGGCAGCATATGTGATGTGGGCAATGGCAGTAGCAGTGGTGGGACAACCCTTTGGCTCCTGAGTGGTCTGCACCAGTGTTAGTGGTGGCTTCAGTGAGCTGGGTGGGCTAGTTGACAGGTCCACAAGAGGTATGTGCAGGTAGATGCCAGCTGTGGTGATGGTGATAGTGGCAGGAGACAGACAAATTCCTAGGCATACAGGGGTGGGTCCCCGGTAAAACCCAACCTTCAAACCAAATATAATTTAAAGTCTGAAAACTGAGCTGCCAGCTCCAGATAGAGTTCACAACCAGCTTGAGAACTTCTATTCCTATTTGTCCTCTCTTTCCTGATTAACTATTTCTGAACAATGCTTTTTAACCAATTGAATGTTACCTTTTCCAAGAATACCTACAGCCCATGCTCCTCATTCCAAACCTGTAAAAACCCAAATTCAGCCACACAGCTGAGCCTGCTTTCAGGCTCCCTTTCACACAGAGGAATACTCACTTCAGGTCCCCTCTTGTCAAGAGCTTTTCTGTCAGTCAATAAAATTCTTCTCTGCCTTGCACACTCTCCAATGCCCACATACCTCATTCTTCTTGGTCACGGGACAAACCCTCAAACCCACCAAACAGCAGGGCAGGGGGAAAAAGGACTGTAACACATTTCTGGCTGGCTTGGAGAGCTGTGGACAACATGTGTGAAAAGAGCTGTGACACACTTCTGTTGGCTAGACTATAGGAAAGCTGTGACCTTTTTGGGGATCCAGACATCAGTATTTCCCAAACCAGAATTATAACATACCCCTATTTGCTGAGCTGCCAGCAGCAGGAATGAAAGAGAACTATGGCATTCCCTGGTGGTTCCAACCTTGGAACTCCCTAAGCAGAAGCTGTGACACCCCATTGGGGCTCTGCAGTTGCTGCAATCACTGAGTTTTCAGGCACCATGACATCCCCCTTATCCAGAGGCCAGTGCCCAAGGCAGAGCTGGTTGCAGCATGCCCGGAGCAGCTGTGGGCAAAGTGCAGAGCTATGGTGGCACAGGATCTGGGCCAGCAGCATGAACTGAGCACAGCCTGAAGCCTGGACAGAGGTACCCCTCTCTGTGATTTGCAACTGGCAAAGCAGCACTGAAAAAATCCTGTGTCATAGTGGCTGGTTGGGTCAGCCTCACTTCAGGATCTTAGGAGGAGTGCTCAGGTGCCAATGGTGGTGAATGAAACTAGTGCTCTCCATTCTCCCAGTATGGTGTGCTTAAGCACTGGGAAGAGAGTTGGAATAACTGTATCAGTCCTCAGGCCCTCTGGTGGTGCATTCAGGCACTGGCTGTGGTAGGCAGGGGTAGGGTGATCCCCAGGTTCCTGGAAAAATACCTGGATAGGGACAGCATTGGCTGTGCTGTGCCTTGCTGCTGGGGAAGGTAGGTTTCCTTTCAGTAGTGGTAGCTATAGGCAGGTGGCTGGGAAGCAAGTGCCATGGCCCCATGTAGTGGCTGTGAGCCATATAGTCTGTCCTTTGGGTGCTCTTAAATGCACCGTGGCCCCACTGCTGAGGGTGGGTGTTTCAATCAGTGGCTTGGGCTTTGGCTCTAGCAGCTAAGTCAGCAGCTATGATGACTTTAGAAAGGGGAGTCTGTCATTAGGACATATGACAATGTACTGTCATTCAGCTGCTGGTGGAAGCATGATTGCTGCCAATAGCTTACATTTCTATTCTGGGGGCAGCAGCCAGCAGCAGCTAAGACTGTGCATAGGTGATGTCAGTGGGGTTTCAGGGTTGTATAGATGGAGAGGCTGCTGGAGCCCAGGGAAGGAGGCAGTCTGTTGGAGAAAGGATCCTCAGATTAGCACTATACTGCAGCTGTTTGGGACTCAGGGGGTATGTGACACCCAGCATGATCTCCCTCTCTGGAGAAATGTTGTGCAGTTTCTAGGCAGCTCCCTATGTTAGTCTCAGGGCCATGAGGGTTGAGATGCTCTCCTATGGCTAGGATTTCATTTCCACTACAGAATTCTAGCCATAGGAGAGGATCCATTCTGGAGAATCTCTCACTTGCCCTTCTCCCATGCATATTCAGGATTCCAGTCAGTCCTGGCTGAGCAGGCTGCCTAGCTTCCCTCTCCTTGTTTTAGGTGTTTCCTGTCACTTCTCTGTTGGAATCCAGTATTCCCTCCTAGATAATCTATTCAAAGTGTGATTATCTCAGTGCGTGCTATTTTGGTTCTTTTCATGGAGAAGGCAAATACCAGATGCCTCTTGTCAGCCATCTTTAAGTGTCTCTGCTTCCCCTATACCTTATTTTCCCTTTTAATTCTAGCCAAGTCTTAACGGAAGACAAGGTTATGTTCTATATATTGTAGAAAGATTGTAGGGACTGACTCCTCTTGGCTTAATAACTGAGTTTTCAAAGAAAGTAGAATTACATTACTTAGAAAATCACATCTTAAGACAATAGCATGCATTTTGCTGCTTATTCCTAGTCAGAAAATGAGAGCTTGCCCTTTCTCTTTGCCTTTCTAATCACTAACCACATCTTTTCTCCTACCCAGCCACAAAAAAATGCTTTAACTATGTGCTTAGAAAGATACAATAGAAAGCCCACCAATTTAAAAAATATTACTTTTATTACACAGCATTACATCCCCCACCCCAAGTCCCATATATTACTTCTATAAATTTGTTTCAGTTTGAGTGCACCCCAGGCATTCTGATGGAGAATGGGTCCTCTGATTAGCACTATACTGCAGCTGTTTAGGACTCAGGGGATGTGTGACACTTAGTGTGATGTCCCTCTGGTGCAATGTTGTGCAGTTTCCAGGCAGCTCCCTAGGTTAGTCTCAGGGCCATGAGGGTTGTTATAATAACAGCACAGAGATACCAACATGGTTGATTGGATAGTTCCTAGAGACAGATAGGCATTTCCAGTTAAGAGTACACATCTTAGCAAAAATCGTGTGGCTTAACATTCTTTGCCAAAAGACAAAATGACAAAAAACTGTGTGCATGCACATGTACATGCATGTGTACAGACACATATATCCTCATATATTTAATTTTTAAATATATTTATTTAAAGTGTTTTTAAATTTGTTTTTTATTGATGAAAAATAGAATGTAGATACCATATTATATTTTAGCTTTGATAATTATATAAGAAATAATCTAAAAGGAATTTCATTATGCCACAAATTTAACATAACTTACATTGTTAAAACATTGTAAATTATTTTCCTGTGACATGAGTTGAATATCTTCTTACTTCTCCTGGTATCTTTCACTAATTGAATGCTTGCTTGTCATCTAATTCTAATGAAACAGTAGGGGAATAATCAGAGGACATTGACTAATATGGAAAATCATTGCATTTTTTTGAGCAAAATAGAAGTTTGGCTTTTCTTTCTGAATGCACCTAAGAACATAGTATGAATTTCTTTCTTCTTAAGCAAATATCCTGAAAGATTAAATAAGTAATATGTTTTTAAGCAACTTGTGATTTCAGATAGTTGAGAAACAAAAATGGCTGCAGTTGAAATGCTGAAGTTATTCTCTTTTGACATTGGCCTCCTGAAGTTAGGGTTTTAATTTTAGTTGTAGGCAACAGTGTAATTCTTTCCCTATGTATGTTATGTATCCTATAATCATATTCCTAATGTAATGTTTTCAATCTTTTGATATCAGATGTACTATTCTGTGAAAAGTTGCCTCTTAGTTATTAAACTTCTAAGAAGTTTTTGGATTTGAAACCATATGTCTGGTGGTATTTACTCAAAACTCAAACAATCTGCTGAAAAATGCAATATCCCCACAATCCCTTCTGTTCAAATTGGAAGGGACTTGAGTGATCATCTGTGCTTTCTAATGTAAAGACCTTTCTTCTCCTAGGGGAAGTTGAGTGCAAAGGGAAAACTCTATTCTATCTTCATTCAAACATCTGTTAACGTAGCACCATCTTTCACAGTCAGGGATATATTACCTTCCTGATTCTACTTGCTTTAAATCTAACTTTAAAGGCCTTTATTATCTTTAGCTCTATTAACTTTAGAATTTAGCTTGTCTAACATTCTTTTGATTTCATTATTTTCCTAATTATATTTTTCACTGAGTACACTATACATCTCTTTTCCAACATTTTTACATACCATTAAAAATCTGAGTATACCAGAAATTCTTTTGTTGTTTTTTGTTTTAAGCAAACTGGTCTTCACTGAACATATTCTCTTTTTCTTTCTCTACAATCCATTCACCATTCAATAACTAAATTTTTGCTTTCTGGTTGACATGACTCTTGTTTAAACACAAAAGGCAGGCTAAAATGATTTTCCTAATTTCTACAAAGTTATAGTTATTGTGCCTAAAAACACCTGTAAAAGATTACTTTTGTTTTTAATGAATCTTGGCATGATATAATTATGAGGAGAAATTAAATAGAAAAGTATAGAAATCCCAGTTTAGTGCTCTGGCTACTAGACTTTGGAGATGATGTTTCTGCCATTTCTGATCTTTGTCAATGATGGTTAAAAAGTGCCTTATAAAATACATTTTTTTTCCAAAATACCACTTTTGAAATAGTATAAAATTTGCCTTATATACAAAGTTTTTATCTATTTTATTTACTTTTGCTAGATTACTACTTCTAAAATAATTTTTTGACAAATTATAATCATGTATGATTATGGAGTACACAGTGCCTTTATGATATATGAATACAATGTGGAATAATTGAATTAAGCTGATTAGTGTATCTATCACTTTAAATACATAGCATTTATTCCTTTTGTCTAACTGCAACTTTTAACTGTTTGACCAGCAACTCTGCATATCCCTAGTCCACCGCTGCTGGTCACTGCTACTCTCTGCTTCTATGAGTTTAATTATTTTAGATTCCATATATAAGTGAGAACATGCGGTTTTTCTTTCTACAGAGTTTTAAAACGACTATTATCTCTGCTGGCAGTGTTATGGGAGATTTTTCACCTCCTTTCTGCCTCTTCATATTTTCTATTTTTTTCTGCAAACAAAACAAAACAATTATATTAAAAATGGATTCAATTATTTTAATTAACACAATTTACATATTGCTGATGTTTCTCCTAATCAAACAGTCATGCTTTCAGCTTTTCCATCTTTGCTGTGGTTTCTCATTCCCAAAGCTCCAAGACTGTATGCATTTCTTTTCCCTGAGAAGCCTAGTGCATAGAGTGTAAAAACAACCCATGGATGTATTCATTGATTTGGCTGTTTGGTCATCTATGTTATTGACACATTTTTAAAAAATTAAACTGAAATCAATTCAAATGTGTTATATTTCTAAAGGTAAGAGTTTTCTTCAAAGACGTTTTTCCCCCCAAGGTCTAAATATTGACAACAAATAAAGTAAGTTGTTATTATCAATGCTGTCTAACCTGTAACTGTTCCATCTCAGATAGCGAAAGTCTTATCTTCAGTGTTGTTTTAGTATCTGGTCACATCCTGAACTGCTAGAAATGAACCAATGAGGAAAGTCTGGCACCCTTTATTATTTCTTTTCTTCTTCATCTTCAAAATAGAGAAAGCACACTACCATTTTCTACTTAGGGTCATAAGGAGAATCTTAGGAATTAAAAAAATACTCAGTTTTTCCTTTATTTGTATTATTGGTCAGGGCCAGTCCTGAATAGTTAGAGAGAATGATGTGGCTCCATGGTCTTAGCAGAAATTAGTATCATTTGCATGATTGAGGAGTGAATAAAGAAAAGGAAAGAGACCTGCCAAACGTGAAAGCTCTGCCCAGTGGTGCAACATTATGACATTTCTGAGTGTTGTTCAGATCATGCTTGTAATACTGTATTGAGGCTTGGATGTATCTCTTTTCAGAGAATAGACAAACTGCAACACATTCATACTTCACCACCACAGCAGCAATGCAGCATTATCTTGATATCTATTTCGTTTCAGGCACCTTGATTCATTTTTACTCGTATTCTTAAGAGGCAAATATTATTATTGCCTTTTTTTTTCTTTTTTTAGATTAGAAGGCTGAAGCTTAGATACTTCACTTGGAGTCATATACATTCAGGGGTGACTTAAAATTATAACTCAGTGTTTTCTGACTCCAAACCCCTGCTCAAAGCTCAATCAAACAATACTCTTTCAGTGAACAGAATTAGGGCCAAGGCATATTATATGATTTAGATATTTGTTCCTTTCAAATCTAGTGTTGAAATGTAATTCCCAAATTTCCAATGTTGGAGGTGGAGCCTGTTGGGAGGTGATTGGATCATTGGGACAGATCCTTTATGAATGATTTAGCACCAATCCCTTGATGATAGGTGAGTTCTTAGTTCGTGCAATATCTGGTTGTTTCAAAGTGTGGCATTTCCCTCTCACTCTCTTTTTTCCATTTTCACCATGTGAAACACCTGCTCCCCTTCACCTTTTGCCATAATTGGAAGCTTCCTGAGGTCCTCATCAGAAGCTGAGAAAATGTTGGTGCCATGCTGGTACAGCCAAAAGGACCATGAGTCAAAATGAACTTCTTTTCCTTGTAAATTACCCAGCCTCAGGTATTTCTTTATAACAATGCAAGAGTGGCTTAATACAACATATGCTTATATAATATAAAGCTGAAGAAACTGGGCATTGTGGGAGACAGATTTTGGTGAGAGAATGGAAGCTGTCACCAACTACTTTAAGGGCTATAATGTGGAAATGAAGTTAGATTTGTTGTTGTTTTTATGACTCCAAAGGAAATAAAAATAATTATTGGGTGGAAATCACTGAGCCATAGATGACAGAAAGATTTACTAACTCTCTTTGATCAGGAGATCCTGTATATCAAGGAGAGTTTTGGAAGAAGTAAGATCCCTTTTGAAAGAAATAAGATCCCTCTCTCTCAAGGTATTGCATAACTGGGAAAGGCAGAGTGGGAAATATATAATAGATGGTGCTGGGCTATTGTTAAAAATTCTTTTCAGTTTGGAGTGTGCATATAAATGCACTTTGTAGACCAGAGAAAAATGACCTGGGAATTCATGCACTTTATTAGGATTTGTATTTAGAGCTGTTTTCCTAGTAACAATGAGAGAAACTGTCTGCCTTGTTTTCCTCAATGTTTCCTGAGTGTTCAAAGGTGTGAACTTAGGAGATGTTTCTTATTGTGGTTGGGGTTTGTGGTTGGAGAAACCTAAATGATTTCTCCTGTCAATTAAGAAAAATGACAAGTCTCAATCATTTTAGGAGGTTTATTGCCAAAGTTAAGGAGGCGTGCCTATGACACAGCCTCAGGAGGTTCTGACAGCATGTGGCCAAGGTGGTTGGGGCATAGCTTGGTTTTATACATTTTAGGGAGACATGAGACATCAGTTAATATATGTAAGAAGCACATTAGTTCTGTCTAGAAAGGCAGGGATGACTAGGGCTTCCAGGTCATGGGTAGGTGAGTGAAAAATGGTTGTGTTCTTTGAGTTTCTAATAAGCTTTTCCAAAGGAGGCAATCAGAATATGCATCTGTCTCAATGAGCAGAGGGATGACTTTGAATAGAGTGAGAGGCAGGTTTGTCCTGAGAAGTTTCCCTTAGCTTAGTAAGTTTGGGACCTCAAGATTTTCCTGTCATATTTTTCCCCTTTCCTTTTAAAAAATCTTTTGGAGAAAGCATTTTAGAAGAAAATAAGTCTCTGGTACTAGGTTTTGTCTGATCTTTTATGGTTAGGATGGTTTATTCCTGTACAGGTAGGTCCGGAGTTATTAGGAAAGCTTGTCTTTAAAAGGTTGTGAACTCTCATGTTCTATGGAGAGAAAA
>CAUYQU010052611.1:0-27028 GCA_963574635.1 Cheracebus regulus
TCTCTTTTTCTAAAATCTCTTCCTCTTTCTTTCTCTTTCATTTTTTCTTTCTTTTGCTGTTTCTTTCTTTCTCCTTTTCTCTTTTTCTAAAATCTCTTCCTCTTCCTTTCTCTCTTTCATTCTTTAAAAAAAAAAAAAAAAGTGAAGAGACAACCCACAGAATAGGAGAAAATATTTGCAAACTACCCATGTGACAAGAGATTAATAACCAGACTATATAAGGAGCTCTAACAACTCTATAAGAAAAAATCTAATAATCCGATTAAAATGGGCAAAATATCAGAGTCAACATTTCTCAAAAAAAGACATACAAAGGGCATACAGGTTTATGAAAAAGTGCTCAACATCACTGATCATCAGAGAAATGCAAATCAAAACTACAATGAGATATCATCTTACTCCAGTTAAAATGGCTTTTATCCAAAAGGCAGGCAATAACAAATGCTGGTAAAGATGTGGAGAAATGAGAACCCTTGTACGCAGGTGGTGGGAAGGTAAATTGGTACAATTACCATGGAAAACTGTTTGGAGGCTCCTCAAAAAACTAAAAATAGAGCTACCATATGATCCAGCAATTCCACTGCTAGTTATATAACCAAAGGAAAGGAAATCACAGTAGGGCATAGTGACTCACACCTGTAATCTCAGCACTTTAGGAGACTAAGGCAGGAAAATTGCTTGAGCTCAGGAGTTTGAGACCAGCCCAAGCTACACGGTGAAACCTCATCTCTACAAAAATACAAAAAATTAGCTAGGTGTGGTGGTGTGCACCTGTAAACCCATCTACTTGGAAGGCTGAAGCAGGAGGATCGCTTGAGCCCAGAAGGTTGAGGCCTGAATGAGCTACAATCACACCACTGCACTCCAGCTTGGGCAGTGGAGCAAGTTGCCGTATCAAAAAAAAAAAAGAAAGAAAGAAAGAAAAATCAGTATATTAAAGAGATATCTGGATTTGCATGTTTACTGCAGCACTATTCACAAGATTTGGAAGCAACCCAAGTGTCTGTGAACCAATGAATGGATAAAGAAAATATGGTACTTATACACAATGGTGTACTATTCTGCCATAAAATAAGAACAAGATGCTGTCATTTGCAACAGTATGGATGGAACTGGAGGTCATTATGTTAAGTGAAATAAGCCAGGCACAGAAAGATAAACTTTGTCTTCTCACTTATTTGTTGGAGACAAAAATTAAAACAATGGAACTCATGGAGAAACAGAATAGAACAGAATAAATAATGGTTACCAGAACCTAGGAAGGGTAGTGGGGAAAGATTGGGGAGGAAGTGAGAATGGTTAGTAGGTACAAAAAACAGAAAAAATGAATAAGATCTAGCTCTTAGTAGCACAACACAGTAACTACAGTCAATAATTTAATTGTACATTAAAAATAACTAAAGAGAATAATTGGATTGCTTGTAACACAAACAATAAATGTATTGAGGTGATAGATACCCCATTTACATAATCATAATTATACAAATTATGTGATTATGTATTGTATGCCTGTATCAAACTATGTCATGTACCCCATACATACGTACCTACTATGTACCCACAAAAATTAAAATTAAAAAAAAATTTTTTAGGCCAGGTCCAGTGACTCACATCTGTAATCCTAATACTTTGGGAGGCTGAGGTAGGAGGATTGCTTGAGCCCAGGAGTTTGAGACCAGCCTGGGCAACATAGCAAGACCCTGACTTTTTTGTTTTGGGGGGTTTTTTTGAGACAGAGTCTTGCTCTGTCGCCCAGGCTGGAGTCCAGTGGCGCGAACTTGGCTCACTGCCACCTCCACCTCTCGGGTGTAAGCAATTCTGCATTAGCCTCCGGAGTAGCTGGGATTACCGGTGCACACCACCATGCCCAGCTAATTTTTTTTCTTTTGTATTTTTAGTGGAGATGGGATTTCACCATGTTGACCAGGCTCCTAACCTCGTGATCCACTCACTTCAGCCTCCCAAAGTGCTGGAATTACAGGCGTGAACCACCATGCCTGGCCAGCAAGACCCTGTTTCAACAAAAAATTCAAAAATTAGCCAGGCATGGTGGTACCTCCCCGTAAGTAGCAGCTACTTGGGACTGCAGTAAGCTGCAGTCGTGCCACTACACTGCAGTGAGGTCAAGGCTGCAATGAGCTGTAGTAGTGCCACTACACTTCAGCCTGGTGACAAAGCAAGACCCTGTCTCAAAAAAAAAAAAATGTTTTTTAATCAAAGGTATGGCTCAGGCCTCCTGACATAAGTAAAAAAGGACACAGCTAAATTCGAAGGCTATCATTTTTGCCGAGGTAGTTCAGGTGAAGCACAGAAACACAGGCAGACTTGCCATTCACTGCCCAATGAAACAAACCAAGGAAAGACCACAAAAACTCCCTCCTCAGCTATGGCAAATGTCAATCATGTCAGCCCTTGGGAATTTAGAATTGAGAGCCATGTGAGGGAAAAGAAGAAAAATCTTAAGAAGGAGCCATATTTGCACTAGTATTGCTGTAAACTGAAACTGACATAGCAATTACAAGATCGGACTGAGGAAAAGAAAAGGATGAAATTGATTAGATCAAGCTGTCTAACATTAGACAGGCTGAGAGTTTAGTCTGGTCAGAAATCAGCCATTACATATTTTAACTATTTTTTAAGTGTCATTAAAAACACCAACTTTGAACACTGTGTAGACCACCGACGTGTTAATTTCCATGCCAGCTTCTTCATGTTTGTGCAGACCTTGAAATATAGCTGCTTTAGCCATCTCTAGCATATATTTAAGTATTGAGTAGGTAGTAATTCTGCATGAACCTTTTTCTTGACTTGCATGGCCTCTCTCATAAAATTATGCAGGGGAGTCGACTTACCATAGCACACATTAATCAAATTCATCAAATGCCAGACGAGGCTCAAGTGCTTCTGCTCAGCACTTGCTCTTGTCAGAAAGCCAAAGAAGGCTGTACAGCAATAAGCGGACAAGTAACACATGTCATGATAATTCTTTAAGATTAAGGCTTATTGTAAGTTTTGGATACTTTTTGTTTAGATTTTTAAATTTTTTTTCTAGTGAGATAAAGTAATCATCTGTCAAAGCAGAAATTAATCACAGGTTTAAAAATTAAACTTAATGAGGAAATACAATGATAAATAAAACAAGACTGCACCTCCTGATGAAAAGTGCCGATCTGGTATTAAGTGTTACTCAATTACTGGCCAACCACACTGCTCTAACAAAAGCATATGATATGAGAGCAAGTCCCTGTGAAGTTTCACAGAAAATCTTTGGAAGCCAAGAAAGTACAGTGAGAATGATCTGTCACCCAGTTTCATTTTTAGTGTGACTAAAACTGCTCAACTTGTATTTCATGTGGTGAAATCTTACACAACAGTTCCATAGTCCTGCCAAATTACATGATTTTCAAACAGAACACAGTAAGCTCAAAAGTAAGGAACTCAGATGTTCCTGCCTAATTGAAATACTTAGTGTTATCGAGAAAAATTTTATGTGGACGAAATTCAAATGTGAAAATGAAAGCTCTTTATTCTATCAAAAAGAGCTTATTAAAGTTAGAGCTATGTTCAATAAACAGGCATTTACAAAAACATAATTACTCTCATTTTCTGATAAAGTCTAAGCCCTGTTGGCATTTAAGGTGGGACAAATACAAGTCACCCAGCATCCTTGGTGCTAGAAAACTAAGCGTGAGTGCACTTGTACATATTGAGACAACCAAAATTGCCCCCACATATCTGCAGATATCCTTGAGAGACCATATCATACTGGCTGGTATCACTGATCTAATCCAAAAATACACATTCAAAATATATATCTGCCGGGTACAGTGACTCACACCTATAATCTCAGCACTTTGGGAGGCTGAGGCAGGTGCATTATTTGAGATCAGGAATTCGAGACCAGCCTGATCAACATGGTGAAAGCCTGTCTCTACTAAAAATAAAAAAAATAAAAAAATAAAAAAATACATATCTGGTGAATTTCTCTAAAACTTAAATTTTTCCAAAAATAAATAAAATTTAAATTTCACTTCACCTGGATGAAAATGTGGATTTGCTGATCTCTGTATTTTGCTTGTTTTTATATTTTGCCACACAAATGAACATGAAGTGTTATTTAAAATATAACTAGAGGGGGGAAAAAGTGTTTAGATTCAATTTTAATATACCATTGAATAACTTATTGAAAATGTAATCAAGTCTATTCTGGCAGAGTGAAAAGAGTTGCTCAGATAAAAGCCATTGCTGAAATAAGCTCATGATCATTGTATTTGTGCTAAATAGTTGTCTATGCAACATTTTAAAGACATTGGGTCAAGCGTCATAATTGTTGAATGTATTAAGGCATTGCCTGTGAACTTAGCACCTTTCAGAGTTATTTATGTGGCAGAATATTCAGGAGACCAGAGAGACCAATGGGTGAAACAGGAGGATTTTATTAAGGTGGCCACCAGCTCAGCGGATTAGCACCCCAAGGCTGAGCAAAGGAGAAAGAAAATGGGCTACTTTTGATACATCCAGGATGACTTAGCAGCTTACGTTTACTGAAGCCAGAACAAAGAACAGTTAATTAATTTGTAACATGTTTTGTGATGTATGCTACATTTGAAAAACAGCATTTTGAGAAACCATTGTATATTCTTTGGGTGTTATCTTGCCCTGTGACCTTGCAGCTGGTCAGCAAGAAAAATAGAAGTCTTGAGATGCCTGAGAACTTTGCTGAGAATGTGGGGAGATAGATAAGGTAGGTTTTACAAGGAGTTAGCTAATTTTAAGCAGAGCTGGGGGTTAGGTTTTATATTAAACAGCATACAACACAGCAAAATTTACTTTATTATATAGCAACTACAAATTATAATGTTTTGCTTTTACTATTATTGCTCTTATTTAATTCTTTTCTTCGTTTATTCTGATAAGGATGGTCAGTTGTAGAATGTATGTTTTAACATTGAAGTTTTTAATAGTTTCAAGACAAGGTTCTTGTACAGATATTTCAAATAAAAATATAAATAACATTTTTGTTTTAAAAAAATTCCAGTAAGTAAACATCTCTGGAACATAGATGTACCAGGTGAAGTACCTAGATGCTATTTCCCCCCTTTCTGTTTTTTTTTTTTTTTTTAGATGCTATTTTTAATTAAGCGATGGGCTCATTTAGCCGTGCATGGTTTCCACATCACTGCTCACAACAGCAGGAAAGTGTCGGCAACACAACTGAAACAAAGTTTACACTCAAAAAACAAAACTATTATTACTCTTTTGAAGTACTGAAGGAACATCTGACAGAACATGCTACTAACAAGATGTTTTCAAAAGTCACCATTGAGGCTGGAACCAGTGACTCACGCCTGTAATCCCAACACTTTGGGACTTTGGGAGGCTAAGGTATGTGAATCACTTGAGGCCAGAAGTTTCAGACCAGCCTGGCCAACATGGTGAAACCCCGTCTCTACCAAAAATACAAAAATTAGCAGGGTGTGGTGATGTGTGCCTGTAATCCCAGCTATTCAGAAGGCTGAGGTACGAGAATTGCTTGAACCCGAAAGGCAGAGATTTCAGTGAGCCAAGATTGTGCCACCGCACTCCAGCCTGGGCAACAAAATGAGACCCTGTGTCCACACACACATACACACACACACACACACACACACACACACACACACACACACACACACACGTCATCATTGAATAACTCAGGCTTTGAACACATAGCGTCAGCCAAATAAGACGATGATTTCAGCTTCCCTGGAAGTCCATTCATCAACTCTTTTTAAAAAGTGCATGCTCCCCAGTAAGGAAGGTGAGTGTTTTTAAAGATACTGTCAGTAATTTAATGCTGGTATATAAATTCCCTAATGTTGCTCTTTCAGACTTCTGTATCAGTGTAACTGAAAAAAATTGAAATTGAGATTGCAAACTGACATGGTTAAATGTTCATTTAAAAGAATAATAATAACCTACCATTTTTAATTACTTATCAGTGTGGGCCAAAACTTTTCTCCATATGGTACCACCAAACAAAATACAAAAATAAGTTAGATAATGTTGCAGTTGTTATCTATCTATTGTGTCCCCCAAAACAATATGTTGCATTCCTAACTTGAATCAGATGCAATCAAGTTAAGACGATGTCATAGTCAATTAGGATAGGCCCTTAATCCAATAAGAGTGATGTCCTTATAAGAAAAGAAAGCAAGGTGGTTCAAGCCTGTAATCACAGCACTTTGGGAGGCCGAGGCAGGTGGATCACTTAAGGTCAGGAGTTCAAGACCAGCCTGACCATCATGGTGAAACTCCATCTGTACTAAAATTACCAAAATTAGCCAGGTAGTAAATCTATCTACTTGGGAGGCTGAGGCAGGAGAATTGCTTGAACCCAGGAGGCAGAGGTCGCAATAAGCGGAGATTGTGCCACTGCACTCCAGGCTGGGCAACACAGTGAGACTCCATCTCAAAATTATTATTATTATAGTAATTTTGAGATATTATTATACTTATTTAAAAGGAAGAAAAAAGTAGCAACATCCCCCATATTTCCTATCATGCTTATGCTGGCAAGGACAGTAAATTTTAGGGGTCATTTTGTGGTCCTTATTCAGGATGATAGAAGCCCTCATATAGTGTTTTGGACACTATTCAGAAGTCTGATCCAATTTAATTCTTCGTCCAGTTCTTGCCTTTGTTGAATTCTCTCCAGAGGTCAAGGTCAGGTCAAAGGGGCCTCACTAACTGAGAAAGGATTCAAACTGGGAAAAGAATGCAGGGGCAGCAATTCCTTTTTTATTTCTCAAATCATCAGTAATATGGAAGGTCAAATACGCAGAGCTGAGATGAAAACAGTGTGTTTCCCTTTCAAAGAGGAAATGGACTTGCAAATATGAAGACGCGTGGAGTTTTACCGAGGCTAAGGGAGTTGAAGGCAGAAAGCTTTTGAGTTTCCAGCAATATAAAAATATCATTAAGTAAAATGTGACCTGCAAATGGGGCCACTACTTAAGAAAAGGGTATGGAGCCAAATGGGATAAAGGAAAAAGGTCAGTCCTTGGTTACAGGGAGGAAAAAAAAAAACTCTGAAGGAGCTTGTTCCCCTCCTTGAACTGTCTGCCCTTGCAGTTCTGAAATTGAACATTACTCTGAGAGGCACTAGTTGGTTAACTCTACCCCAGAAGTACTGATGGCTCATTTTGGGGGGCGTGCTGTATCTCGTCAGATCTAGAACTTGCTATAAATGTAAAAACCATCACCACCCCTGGAAGCTATTCCAATTAGCCAGAGAAGCAGTCTTTGTGCGCCATTTGGCTGCACAAAAGCAGAACGGCAAGGGCTGAATTTGTGCTTTTAGACAGGCTCTGCAAACTCCATATGAAAGGCTGAAGGTGGTTGCCATGAACACAATTTCAGATTATCGCCTTCTTCATTCAAGCTTTCAGAAAGAGCTTGCCACCAGATTTGTTAAAAGGATCCCAGCTCATGTGAATGATTTCTTGGCACAAAAAGCCTTCCTTTCCTGTTATATTACAGCATGCGTGCCACATTTCTTCAAAGGGCAAGTTTTCCTTCACAAACAGAAAGCAAGCTCATGCAAACTATGGCAGTCCTACAAAGCTACATTTAGATACCCCAATTCCTTAGCTTTAGCTTTAAAGCTATTAGAATTATTTTATTGCTTCACCGGAACCGGCTGATACTTTGTAATAGTTTTCTCTTTTCTTTCTTTTTTGTCTTTTTTATAATAAGGTTAATAAAACAATCTCATTGGGTTTTTGGTGCTAAAATCATAAATGGTCTTTCCTACAGCACTGGAAAATATGACTATAACTGTGAAAACTATGTTTACTGCCCAGCAAAATGCATGTCCCAGTACTCTGGAGTAGAAATCAAAGGCATTTCATTGCATCAGTTGCCTGTAGCTAGAATCTTTCCAGGCAAACAAGAAGGTGAAGACACAGAGCCGGACCTCAGGCAGCATTCTGAGGACACAAATCAAGCTGATTTGTGATTGGCAATAAAAAGCGTTATCCTGCCTCACTTCACAGAGATGCATCCAAAGCAGTGTTCTCTATTTACCTCCTAGTGAATGATACATGCTGAGAGCCCGAGAAATCAGCGACCAGCTCATAGTCATGCAGATGAATACATCACATATCACATTGCCCTCTATCCTGATTTTCACCTGACATTACTACTGAGATTTTGAGGTCAAACCAAAGATTTTCTGCAAAACAATGAGAAATGCAAAGTTCTCTAGGGACTTTTCAGACGCAGTGTTTTGAAATAACTTTTACTCCTCCACAAAAAGATTGTGAAGCAAATGGGTATTTTGTTCCATTTATTATATCTTGTGTGGACCCAAAAGTGTTAACATTTTTACGCAGGAGTTTCTGCTTTCTCCTCTCTACTTCCTTTCCATTTGAAGCCTTAGCATGGAGCATAAATAAACAGATCATGTTTCATCTTTTTATATATATACCAAAAATGAGCTGTGTTCTTATCAAGGAATTCAAAGTAAAAGATCTTTGAAAATAACACTCTCTGTTTTTAAGGACAGAATTGGTAGAAAGATAAGAGTCATGTCAGATGGGACTGGGCTGAAATCACGGCTCCCTCATACACTTGCTGAGTTATGGGCATTCATATTTAACCTCCAGAAACTTCACCGTAAACTAGAACTAATACCATCTTCCTTTCAAGGTGGTCATGACAATTAGAAATAATATACTGTGTAAAATGCCTGGCTCATTATATTACTCTCCTTGTATTATTCTTGTTATTATTATGACCAGTACTACTGATGCCTAATAAAAATCACATGCTTAAAAGATATTTGCTTTGTGGACTAATAAATGAATCAATGAATATTTACAAACAGTTCTCCTTAGGGAACCTCAGTTGCCTATGATATAATCAATATACTAAAGCAGTGCCTCTCAAACTTTAAGGGACACATTCATCACTTGGGAATATTGTTAAAATGCACATTCTGCAGGCAAGGTGGGAGGAGCCCTTGAGGCCAGGAGTTTGCCTGGGCAACATAGGAAGACCTCACCTCTACAGAACACTTTTTAAAAATCAACTGGCCATGGTAGAGCATGCCTGTAGTCCCAGCTACTCAGGAGGCTGAGGTGGGAGTATCGCTTGAGCCTTGGAGATTGTGGTTAAGTGAGCTATGATTGTGCCATTGCATCCCAGCCTAGGCAACAGAGTGAGACCTTGTCTAAAACTAAAACTAAAACAAAAGCAAAGCATATTCTGGGTCAGTAAGTCTGAAGCGGCACCTGAGATTCTGTCTTTCTAATAAGCTCCCAGACCATGCTGAACATACTTTGACTAAATTCCTAGATGATTCCATTATCTAGAAATAGACCAGTTCTTTAGATACTCAAGTGACACCAAAATATATTCTACCCTAGTAAAACCCAAACACCAGTCAGACACAATTGGTTTTTCTCCTCACAGCAACTAACTAATAACAGATTCTCCACAGCATTATTATGTTCGCTCAAGTGATCAGGGAGTTAGCTCCAATTACCTCATCAATGAACTTACCACATGCAAGGAGCTAAGGATCAAATTGCATCCCATGCTTATGAAAAAGGGCCAGGTCACACCTATCTCCAGCTTTGTCTTATGAGTCAAAAAATATCTGCTATTGTGGTAACTGAAACCTGAGTTTTGGAGGTCTCTATAGTAAAAGGCAAGAATAGCAGTGAAATTATCATTTATTTGCAACTTCACTTCAGTTTGCTTTATGCCAGCTGAGTGCCAGAAAACACAAACACTGGAAAGGGAAGTGGGGAGGACAAGAGAAATAGGCTCCTGGCTTCATGGAACTTAGAGTCCAGTGAAGAGGCCATGCTCACTGTACCATGCCAGGATGCTGGCCCAAAGCCCAACATCCTCCCCATTGTCTGGGAAGAGTCATGTTTAGTATGTTTCTGCCCAGTGGGGCTTTCCTTTCAGCTCAGACTATTGACACAGAAACAAGCATGATAGGTACTTTGGTGCCACAGGACATTAACCTAAAACATTGGGGACTAACCTAGACAACAGGGCACCAAGGAAGGTTGTTCTGAAGAAGTGACACTCAAGCCAATCTCAGACGAATGAATGATCAAGGCCAGGTATCCAGAAGGAAAGGTTGTGGGGAGTGGCAGAAGGAAGAGCATGCTCAAAGCTGCAGAAGTATATTATAACAATATCTTTATCATCAACAAATGTCATTGTGTTTTCTTAAAAAATAAAATTTTTTTAAAAAGCAGAAAAGGGTAGAAAATGCTGGAAGAACAGAAACAAATCCAATATGGTTTCTCTCCACTAGCTAAATACTCATATAGCTAAATACTAAAAACTCATACCTCTTCAAAAGGAAGAAGCAAGAATCCCCACATAACTCATATGCCAAGATACGTGAAGATCTTCAACTTTATAAGGAGCATAACATGTGCTATAAAAGTGCAACTAAGTAAATAAATAAATTACCGAAATACATTTCTGGCAGGGGTCATTCAGCCAGGTCACTCACCATTACCTGGAGAATGAATATGACAGAGAGCCCCTCTAACAAAAGATAGATTTCTGGCCGGGTGCAGTGACTCATGCCTGTAATCTCAGCACTTTGGGAGGCTGAGGTGGTGGATCACACGAGGACAGGAGTTTGAGACCAGCCTGGCCAACATGATGAAATGCCGTCTCTACTAAAAATACCAACATTAGCTAGGCATGGTGGTGCACACTTGTAATCCCAGCTACTTGGGAGGCTGTGATGAGAGAATCACTTGAACCCAGGAGGCAGAGGTTGCAGTGAGCTGAGATGATGCCACTGTACTCCAGCATGAGCAACAGGGTGAGACTCTGTCTAAAAAAAAAAAGATAGATTTCCAAAAAGAGACCAGAGTAATCTGGTTTTACTATAAGGCTGAAAATTAATGAATATGTTATATATTTGTGGATGGGATTTTTTTTCTTAGAGAGGTAATGAGAGAAATTAATCATTTAAAAAAACACTTCAAAAGCAAAGTGCTTTGGAAGGCATGATTTGCAAAACAGTTTCCATTTGACTTTCATTGTTTTTTTTTTTCTTCCTGCAAGATACCACACTAGTCCAGACTCCCATAGATTTAATTATACAAATGTAAGTAGTTATGAATTTGCTTCATGATATTTGGTAATAAGATAATGTTTCATTCTTATTTTTATTAGTCAAATTAACTTTGGTCCCAACCTACCCTTAGTTGGTAGGGTTAATGGAACATTCAATTTAACATGGTTTAGAAGAAGGCATTCTCCCTCTTGTTATTTGGGGTAAGGTCATCCCAACTGTTTGCCCAGGATCATATAAGAATTCAGGGAGTTACATCATGCTTGGAAAATAGGGGACTGTGGTGGTTGTCATGGTTACCATTGTTTCTCCTGCACCTGAAGATACTACAAGCACTGCCCACCACCATGTCAGGGGCCTCTGAGATGCAGTCCCAGCTATCCTTTCCTCTTCCTATGTCAGGCTCTATAGAGAGATATTCAGAAACATCCTCAAAACCAAGGCCCTCCATGTCCAGCCTCCACAGGCTTCCCACAGTCATTTTTATAAACACGATCATAGCGGCTGCAAGCCAATAGATACAGGTCTTCACCACCTTCCCAACATCAAGGGAGCGTCTTCCTAGAATAAGCCTTCAGCCAACACTGCCTCCTGATCCTCTTATTCTCTGTGTCATCCACTTTGGGCCCCACAGTGGGCTTGAAATACAAAATCCAACACTTATTCCACTGGGGCTGAGAGGTAAAAACAGGTTGTACAACTGCTCAAACCTTTAAGACACAATGTGGGGCCCTTCCTTGGAGATAAGAGTGGTAACAGGAGATGCTTTCGCTTCCTAGGTAGAAACAAAGCAGCAAAATAAAAATTTTAAATGTCAGTTACTTTTTTTCTTAATTTCCTTAGTAATTCACAGCTGTGACAGAGGTATTTCCAATACCTCTTTACAGAAAAATTTCTCCACAAACCAAAAACCATTTCCATAAACCTCTTCCACAAACATGTGGCCACATGTTAATTCAATATAAACATTAACTCATTTTCATTCCCTCTCCATCTTGGCTCTCCATGCCTGTTTGTATTCATTCTTCCCATTCATACCACATTTAAACAGATTGAACTAATCCTATGAGACTCATCCAACTCCCTTCAGGAGTTCTACCTGGATGCAAAGGTCTCATTTCTAATTCCCTAATTCATCTAGGCCATCTTGATCTCCTACGTCCTCAATGGATGGTAGAAACTAAGACTTCTGCCCAAATCATCAAGACTGACTCACCATCCCATTGCACTCCACCCCCACACAAACACACAGACAGGCATACACACAGCCACAAAAGCCATCACCACTGTCATTCTCCAGGGCAACATCAACTTAAGCTAAGAAGGGCATTCAGGACGGCCTAATTTGTCATACTGCTGGAGTTGACATTCTCCTTCTATGTTCACTTCCTTAATAGACACATAAGATCCATTTAGTTAGGGGAAAGTGGGCCACCTGGGGTGTGTGTGTGTGTGTGTGTGTGTGTGTGTGTGTGTGTGTGTGTACATATATATACTTTTTTTTTTTTTTTTTTTTTTGAGACGAAATCTTGTTCTGTTGCCCAGGCTGGAGTGCAAATGGCATGATCTCAGCTCACTGCAACCTCTGCCTCCTGCATTCTCCTGCCTCAGCGATTCTCTTGCCTCAGACTCCCAAGTAGCTGGGATTACAGGCATGCGCCACTACACCCAGCTAATTTTTGGTATTTTTAGTAGAGTTGGGGTTCACCATGTTGGTCAGGCTGGTCTCAAACTCCTGACCTCAGGTGATTTGCCCACCTTGGCCTCCCAAAGTGCTGGGATTACAGGCATGAGCCACCATGTCCAGACCATCCTGTATTTCTAAAGAAATAACCAGTGAGGCAGGAGATAAAAAACCAAAATTCTTTAAGATTAAATATGTTCAATTGTGAAAAGAGAAGAAATAAAGGAAGAAAACATAGGCACTTAAAAACCACAAATTTTTATGCCGAGAGAGGGAAGCTTTGATTAACCAGGACTAAAAAGATATTTCTGAGAAGAGAGTAACTTTTTTATCAAGATGGGCAACCTTATAAGAACTTCTAAGGAGAGACAACTTTAAAGGAAGGGGGTGAGAAGCTTTGTGTGTGTGAGAAGAACCCTGGTTTTTCCTGGTTAGAGCTCACTCAAAATCTCTCCAAGTCTTCACACCTTCTCAACCAGTAATAGCTCAGAAACGTTGTCATAAGAGGGATTTAGGACCAGCAATGTGAATGACGGAGAGTTTAAAAGAATTATCTTGAGCAGAGTTTGCACATCAATCGCACAATTTGTACAGACATTGTACATTATAGATCAACTAAAATAATGCCATTGAAAGGCATTTTCATTTGTACTTTACATAAGTTTGAGAATATGTCCATGGCCCTTGTCAAATATGTTTGTGGTTTTTCTAATTTGAAGAGGTTTTGAGGATAAGGACGGATGAGTTTTGAAAAAGCTATTTCCACTTCACCTCCATCTTCAATCTCAGTAAATGACCTCACCTCCAATTTCTAAGAGAAAAGTGAATTCACCAAGAATTTCTGGCCAGGTACAGTGGCTCATGCCTGTAATCCCAGCACTTTGGAAGGCCAAGATGGGTGGATCATTTGAGATCAGGAGTTCGAGACCAGCCTGGCCAACAAGGTGAAACCCTGTCTCTACTAAAAAAAATATTAAAAATTAGCCATGCACACCTGTAGTCCCCAGCTACTCAGGAGGTTCAGACAGGGGAATTGCTTGAACACAGGAGGCAGACACTGCAGTGAGCCGAGATCACGTCACTGTACTCCAGCCAGGGCGACAGAGGGAGACTCCATCTCAAAAAAAAAAAAAAAGAAAAAGAAAAAAGAGAATTTCTTTTATTTCTTCATCTATAAAATGGGGATAATAATATTGCCTATCTCATGTAGTTATTGTGAAGATTAAATAAATTATAATACATAAAGCACTTAAATCAGCAATAGCACATAGTAAGCACTAATATTTGCCATTATAATTATGACTTCTTAATTTTCCGCTAGGAAATCTATAAATCTACCTACATCTGCAACCCATCAATTTCCTTTCCTCCTCTTGCTACAACAAGAGTAGTGTTCCCTCCTCCTGTCCAAGCCATTTGTGCTCTGGAGAGCTCATCTTTTCCAGTCTTGGGGAAGAAGTTGTATTATTTTCCCCCATTTATGCACCTTCAATCTTTTCCTCTCCATTCACTCCTTGTCAGCATGAGAAACTAAACTTTAGGCTCATTTATATTTCTAGAATAATAAATCTATATTTTAAATACATACGTTTTTCACCTTTTAGACAGACTGTTACTACTTACTGATTACTGTCCAAAAACTGAACTCAAGATCTCCACATAACTATTCTGAGACTCTTGGTTCAAATTTTCTTTAGGTTATGCTACAGCAACAAATAACCCTTAATTGTCAATTGCTTAAGACAATAAGGACTTTTTATTTTTTGAGACGGAGTCTTGCTCTTGTAGCCCAGGCTGGAGTGCAATGGCACAATCTCAGATCAGTACAACCTCCACCTCCCAGGTTAAAGTGATTCTCCTGCCTCAGACTCCCAAGTAGCTGGGATTGTAGGCGCTCACCACCATGCCCAGCTAATTTTTATATTTTTAGTAGAGACGGGGTTTTGGCATGTTGGCCAGGCTGGTCTCGAGCTCCTGAGCTCATGATCTACCTGCCTCTGCCTCCCAAAAGTGCTGGGATTACAGGCGTGAGCCACCATGCCCGGCCAAGAATTTATTTCTTGCTCAACTTATATATCCATTGCACGCTAGTGAGGCTTCTGCCCCATGTCTCCTCAGTTAGGACCCCAGGCTGGTAATTTATTAAGAAGATAAGTTTAACTGACAGAGAGTCTCTGCCATTTAAAATAGTATTAGTCATAGCAGCAGTAAAAAGGAGATATAGTAAAAGAAAGGAAAAGTTTTCACCAATTCTTAAATGTTTCCATCTGAAAATATATGTCCCTCCACTCATATTTTACTGACTGTATTAGTCCATTCTTACATTGCTATGAAGAACTACCTGAGACTGGGTAATTTATGAAGAAGAGAAGTTTAATTGACTCACAGTTCTACAGGGAGTACAGGAAGCATGGCTGGAAGGCCTCAGGAAACTCACAATCATGGTGGAAGGTGAAAAGAAAGCAGATGTGTCTTCACATGGCAGCAGGAGAGAGAGAGAGATTGAATGGAGAAGTGCTACAAACTTTTGAAAACCCAGATCTCATGAGAACTCACTGTAACGAGAACAGCAAGGGGGATATCTGCCCCCATGATTCAATTACCTCCCACTTGGTCCCTCCCTAAACAATGGGAATTCTAATTTGACATGAGATTTGGGTAGGGACACAAAGCCAAACCATTATCACTGACCAAAGCAAATCATACAGCCATACCTAGCTTCAAGCAAGCAGAGAATGATAACCTGCCATATACAAGAAAAAGAGGAGAACCGGAAATAATGATGTGTAGCCCTCATGTCTACTGTGCTGCCATTTTTGTGGCTAAGAAACAGGACTGGTGAGCTACTGCTGTTGTCTTTTGTTCTGTTTTTGCTCATATTTTTCTAAAGGAAAAATTTTATATATATTTGCCACAAGAATGAAAACATAAAATGCATCCAAAACTCCTGTAAGACATCTCTCTGTCCAGAAATTATGCTCACCTCCTGTGTAATCTGTATATTTTTTAAAGCCTATTATTTGAACCTGTCATGTTGGGTCATAACTTCTACCTCAAGGGAGACAGAAAAGGTACCAAATTCTTCCCACATTTATTTTATCAAAGAGCTATATGTTGAGTCCAAAGTGTCTACTATGCCAGACCAAGAGCTTCTACAGTGTTTAAACTTTCAAAGCAAGTCTACCTTCAAGGATTATTACATATAGACAATGAAGGGGAAAGAGGCAGAAAGAAAAAGAAATGAAATGGGACTAATAACTACACTTTAAGATATTAGTTTTGATTCAACAATGTTAAATTTTATATATTCCAAATTAAATAAAAGTAGGATTTTTTTAAAACCCACACAACCAGAAATTGATTTTTTTTTTCTTTTTGAGACAAGGTCTTACTCGGTCACCCAGGCTGGAATGCAATGGTACAATCTTGGCTCACTGCAACCTCTGCCTCCCAGACTCAAGCGATCCTCCCACCTCAGCCTCTGATTAGTTGAAACTACAGGCTCATGCCACCACACCCGGCTAATTTTTGTATTTTTTGTAGTAATGGGGTCTCACCATGTTGCCTAGGCTGTTCTCAAACTCCAGAGCTCAAGCAATTCTCCCGCCTCAGCCTTCCAAAGTGCTGGAATGACAGGCATAAGCCACTGCGCCTGGCTAGAATCCAAATTTTTTAAAAATATCACTTACAATAGCATTAAAAAGGGTGGGGGGATAAATTTAGCCAAATATGTATATGACCTATCAAAAGAAACTATAAAATATAGCTGAGAGAAATTTTAAAACACCTAAATAAATGGAGAGACATGTTATATACATGGATTGGAAGCCAATAGTGTTAACTGGCAACTTTCTTCAAATTAACTTACAGATTCAGGACAACCCCAATCAAACTCTCAGTGTCTATTTGTAGAAACTGACAAGCTGATTCTAAAATGCATATGGAAATGCAAAGGAACAAGAAGAGCCAAAAACAATCTTTAAACAGGAGTAACAAAGTTGGAGGACTTATCACCTGATTTCAAAACTTACTTGAAAATTACAGTAACCAAGACAATGCAGTATTGGAAAAGGGACAGGCATGGAGATCACTGAACACAATACACTGTACAGAAATAGATCCACATACAGTCCCAGCTTACACTGGTTCAACTTACAATTTTTCACATTTATGATGGTGTGAAATCTGTACACATTTTGGAGAAACTGTACTTTGAGCATTCATGTAGCTATTCTGTTTTTCACTTTTAGTATAGAGTTCAATGAATGACACAAGAGATTCAAACCCTTATTATAATACAGGCTTTGTGTTAGATAATTCTGCCCAACTGTAGGCTACTGTAAGTGTTCTAAGCATATTTAAGCACCAGTAGGTTAGGATTAACCTACTGATTATCAGAGTTTAGCCTAGCCTACCTTAAAACACATTTTTGACTTACAATATTTTCAACCTACAATGGAAAGTAACTTCATCATAAGTCAAGACAGAGCTGAATACATGATAAATTGATTTTTGACAACAGTTTTAAGGTAATTCAATGGAGAAAGGATAGCCTTTTCAACAAATGGTGCTGGAACAATCGGGTAGAGAAATAGAAAAAATAAACCAAAAAATAAAAATAAACTGTTAAAGGCTGGCCTAGGTGGCTCACACCTGTAATCCCAGCACTTTAGGACTTTGGAAGACCAATGCAGAAGGACTGCTTGAGTCCAGGAGTTCAAGATCAGCCTGGGCAAAATAGGAAAACCCTGTCTCTATAAATACTTTTAAAAAATTAGCCAGGTGTGGTGGTGCACACCTGTAGTCCCAGCTGCTCAAAAGGCTGCAGCAAGAGGACTGCCCAGGAAGCAGAAGCTGCGTTAAGGCAGGACTGCACCACTGCCCACCAGCCTGGGCAGCAAAGCCATACCTGGTTTCAAAAAGAAAAAAAAGAATGTAGAAACCCCAACCGTTACCTAATGCCACACACAAAAGTTAACTTGAAATGGATCAAAGGCCTAAATACAAAAGCTAAAATTATAAAACTTTAGAACAAAACATAAAAGAAAATCCTTATGAAGCTATGGTAGGCAAAAATATTTTTAGACAAGACACAAAAAATACAAACCATGAAGAAAAAGCTGGACTTCAAAATATTCAAAAAGTTTTCCTTTCAAGACACTGTAAAGAAAATGAAAAAGCAAACTAGATAAATAGATAAACAGACAGACACACAGATAAATAGATAGACCTGACCAAAAAGAAAGAGAATCTGTATCCAGAATACATATAGTAAACTTTTATAACTTTTTAAAAGCTAAGTTTAAAATAAGCAGAAGATTTGAACATAAACTTCAAAAACGCATGCTAATGGCCAATGAACATATAACAAGAGGCACTACCTCACTAGTCATTGGGGAAATACAAAATAAATTCACAATGGGACAATATTATACACTAGTTAGAACACTTAAATCGAAAATGCAGGCCAGCCAGGCATGGTGGCTCATGCCTGTAATCCCAACGCTTTGGGAGGCCAAGGCAGGAGGATCACTTAAGCCCAGGAGTTTAAGACCAGCCAAGGTAACACAGTGAGACTCCATCTTTGCAAAAATAAAATTTCTTTTTGTTTAGCCGGGCATAGTGGCATGTGCATGTCGGCCCCACTACTCAGTGAACCAAGGTGGAGGCAACACTTGAGCTCCAGAGTCCAAGTCTGCAGTGAGCTAGGATTGCACTTTACTCCAGCCTGGATGGCAGAGCAAGACCTTGTCTCAAAAACAAACAAACAAACAAACAAAAAATACTTACCCTAACCATATGACCCAGCAATTCCACACCTAGGTATTTACCCTACAGAAATAAAAACATATGTCCACACAAAGATTTATACACAAACGTTCATGGAAGCTTTATTCATAATACTCAAAAACTGAGCACCCAAATGTCCAATACATGAGAACTGTGGTTTATCCATACAACAGAATACTATGCAGCAATACTGATAAAAAAAACAACATAGAAGAATATCAGAACATGCTGAACAAAAAGTCTGACACAGAAGAGTACCCAACATGTGATCCCAATTACACGAAACTCTAGAAATGAGTTTAATCCATAGTGACAGGAGATGAGAGCTTGTTGGGGGTTAGGGGTGAGAGGCAGACTGGAATGGGAGATAAGAACACTTTTTGGAATGATGGACATATTCTATACCCAGATGCAAATATTGGCTTCTACATACTCTTCTCCCTTAAGAAGAAGTCAAGACTCCGTGGAAATCACCAGAGAAAGTATAAAAATGAAGAGGGAAAGTATCCAGTAAGCCTAGAAAAACTTGTGCCAGAAGGGCAGTGCTCAAAAAACTAGTGGGGACATGTCAGAAAGAAAGGGGGCAAGGAAGATGAAAGCATGCCAACAAGTAAGTATAGAAAGACGATAAGAAAATCACCATTTATAACCACAAAAATAACAATCGATTCAAACTATATTTATCAATGGATATTAAAACCATTGGACATCCAAAAATCCTCTATGTATGTCAGAGTTAAAGAAAAAAAAAAACCATTGGATGAAAGTTTGTTGGAGAACAGGATATAGCGAATCATGGAAGAAAACAGCTTACCAAATGATCAAACTAGCACCAACAATAACTGGGCAAACTTGATATCACATGCCTCTTGGACCAAACTAAATTGAGCGATATTCTGTAAAACAACTGGCCTGGATACTTGAAAAACTGTCAATGTCATAAAAGACAAATAATTAGTCTAAGAAACTGTCCTAGATAAATTAAAGGAGATATAAAGAGATACAATAAGTAAATATGCCACTTGCTCCTTGATTGGGTCCTCATTTTGAAAACAGCTATAGGTCAGAGGCAGTGGCTCATGGTTGTAGTCCCAACAGGAGGCTGAGGTGGGTGGATCACTTGAGATCAGGAGTTCTAGACCAACCTGGGCAGCATGGTGAAACGCCTCTCTACTGAAAATACAAAAATTAGCTGGGAGTGGTGGCACACACCTGTATTCCTATCTACTCAGGAAGCTGAGGCACAAGAATCGGATGAACCTAGGAGGCAGAGGTTGTAGTGAGCACAGACTGTGCCACTGCACTCTGGTGTGAGTGACAGAGCGAGACCCTGTCTCAAAAAAATAAAGGGGGAAACAGCTATAGTCATCAGGATGAAAAGGAGAAATCTGAACATGAACTACTCACTAGTTATGTGCTGTATTTATATTAAATGTTGTGAATGTGGTAATTGTATCTTGCAAGATACAAGCTGGGAGTGATATCTACAACTAGCACTCAAATTATTCAACAAAATATGTGGGAAGCATGCAGAAGAATGGAATTAGACCCCAATCTCTTACCATATTAAAAAAAAAAAACTAACTCAAAATGGATTTAAGACTTAAATGTAAGATCTAAAACAATGAAACTACTAGAAAAAAACATAAAGGGAAAGTTCCATCACATTGATCAAGACAAGGGTTTATTTTTATTTTTTTAGTCCATTTGCATGAAAGATTTTTTAAAATAAAACCTCAAAGGCATAGGTAACAAAAGCAAATATAGATCAGTGGGATTACGCCAAACTAAAAAGTTTCTCCACAGCAAAGGAAACAATCAACAAAGGAAAGGGACAACCTACAGAATGGGCTAATATACTGGCAAACTATACACCTGAGAAGGGGTTATTCAAAATACATAAGGAACTCAAACATCTCAGCAAGAAAAAAATACACAACCTGATTTAAAATTGGGCAAAAGACCTGAATAGACTTTTCTCAAAAGATATACAATGGCCAACAGATAATATGAAAAAAATGCTCACATTGATAATCACCAGGGAAATGCAAATCCAAACTACAACTGAGATATCACATCACTCCAGACAGAATAGCAACTATCAAAAAGATGAACTATAACAAGTGCTGATGAGGACATGAAAAGGGAATACTTACACACTGCTGGTGGGAATGTAAATTAGAACAGCCATTATAGAAAAAAATATGAAGACTCTTCAGAAACTCAGAACTACCACATATCTGGCAATCCCACTACTGGGTAAAAAGCCAAAGGAAATGAAATTAGTATGCAGATATCTGCATGGCTATGTTTATTGCAGCATATTCACAATAGCCAAGATATGAAATCAAACTAAATGTCCATCAATGGATAAATAGATGAAGAAAACAACAAAGGAATATCAGTCAGCCCTAAAAAAAATGAATGAAATCCTGTCATTTGTGACAACATGAATGAATCTGGAGGACATTACATTAAATGAAAAAAGCCAGCACAGAAAGGCAAATACTGGATGATCTCACTCGTGTGGAATCTTAAAAGTTGTTCTCACAGAAGTACGGAGTAGAATAGTGGTTACCAGAAGACAGGGGTTAGGGGAAAGGTTGGGATAGAGAGAGATTAGTCAATTGGTACAAAACTACAGTTAGATAGGAAGAATAAGTTCTGGAGTTTTATTGCATAGTAGAATAACTAGAGTTAACAATAACGCATGATATATTTCAAAACAGCTAGAAGAGTGCGATTCAAATGTTCTCATCACAAAGAAATGATAAATGTTTAGGGCGAGGGATATGCCAACAACCCTGATTTGTTCATTACACAATGTATACATGAATCAAAACATCACATTGTACCCCATAAATAAGTATAATTATTAAGAATCAACCATAAATTTTTTATAGTGGGGGGAACTGAGTCAGAGACAAAGAAGAAATAAATGAGGCAAAATGTAAAAAAACAAGAACACCCACCCTGTAATTCACACACATCTTTGTCAGAGAGCTGAAAAGCAGTTCAGGTAATATCTGACTGGTGATTAAGTTTCTCTGCCTTAAATAGAGAATAAAGGGACAATGGAAAAACTCTCCAAGTAGTCTGTCTCTTGGTCGCTGTTTAGGAACAATCCAAGAAGGCCAAACCTAGGGATTAGTCCTCCAGGGCTCGCTTCCCTATCTCAACACAATGGAACCAAGTCATGTAGTTGCTCAAGCCGGAAACCTCATCTAATCCTAGTGATATTTCCCAAGTATTTCTCAAATCCACTCATTTCCTCTCATCATTACTGCTACTCATCTAAGTTAACATCTTCCCTCACCCGGCCCATGGCAATGGTCACTCCACAGGTCTCCTTATATCCACGCACTTCCTCCTATCTAGTCTCATAACGTTATAAAGTAACGCCTGATCACATCCCACCATACTAAATGCTCTGCAATGGCTGTCTCCTGTGACCTCTGAGGCCCTGCACAATCTAGCACCTAACCTAGCTTTCCAGCCTTGCTTTGTGCCACTCTCCCTCTTGCCATGGTCGCTTCCATCTTTTGCACATGCTGCTTTTTCACTTGGCTAATCCCTTCATCAGAGACTAGGTTAATGTCCTTGCTTTCTAACTCCATAGTTGTTTTTGCTAACATCCCTTTTGTTCATACTCACCCGACTTTAATCACTTCAATACGCATATCTTCCTGGCTAGACTATAATCTCCATGAAGGCAGTTTGGTGTGCTTCATTCACTTCCAAAACCCTAATGTCTAGCACAAGGCCTGGAATTTAAATACCCAAGAAATTTCTGTCAGTGGTACTTCAGATTTGACTGCAGGCATAGCCTAAATGAGAGGGGGCCAAAATCTCCTTCAAATCCTCCTCCTGCAAAGCAGCTCTGTGCCGGATGATGTATTCATCATGGGAATGAAGGAAAGTCTAACGGGATAACTGACATTTCCCAGATGAAGCTAAATGATAGGAATCTCTAATTTTGAGGAGGGATAAAGGGAAAAGAGATGAATGCATAGTCTAACTGGAAAAATGCCTGGAGATGACTGTAACAGAACTTATTTTAAAAACATCTGCCTGGAAAGTGCTGTTAAAAAAACCTACAAATAAATAAATAAATAAAAATAAAAACATCAAGCAGCAACAGTAAGGATTACAGCTGATTATCACAATCCTCCTACCCATGGTGACTGTTTTTAAGGTTTCTTTTCATAGACTTTAAGAAGTAAAAATTTCTGACCTTCAAATTTACCCAAAAAAAAAAAAAAAAAGTTTGCAGACTGATAATACCCAAGATTGATGAAAGTGTAAAAAAATAAATATTCCCTTGCTGGGACTGCAAATTGGAATTGCCCTTTGGGATGGTAACTTGCCAGCACCGTATGTATCAATTTTGACACAGGAATCCCACTTCTAAAATGTATTCTTCAAAATATCTCTATAAGATGGGCTCGGTGACTCTCATCTATAATCCCAACACTTTGAGAAGCTAAGGTGGGAGGCTTGCTTGATCCTAGGAGTTCAAGACCCACTTGGGCAGCAAAATAAGACACTATCTTTAAAAATATAAAAAACTTAGCCAGCTGTGGTAGTGCATGCCGGTGGTCCCAGCTACACTGGAGGCTGAGGCAGGAAGACCACTTAAGCCCAGGAAGTAGAGGAGGCAGTGAGCTGTGTTTGCACCACTGCACTCCAGTCTTCATGACAGAGTGAGATCCTGTTTATAAAAAAACAAACAAAACTCTCTACATAGATACACCTAAAGATGGCCAGGCACAGTGGCTCACACCTATAATCCCAGCACTTTGGGAGGCCAAGCGGGGGTGGATCACCTGAGGTCAAGAGTTCAAGACCAGCCTGGCCAACATGGTGAAACCGAATCTCTACTAAAAATACAAAAATTTGCCAGGTGTGGTAGCACATACCTGCAGTCCCAGCTACTCAGGAGGCTGAGGCAGGAGAATCGCTTGAGCCTGGGAGGCGGAGGCTGCAGTGAGCAGTGATTGTACCATTGCACTCCAGCCTGGGCGACAGAGCAAAACTCTGTCTCAAAAAAAAAAAAAGTATAATCACGTTTTAATAATAAATGTTAATATATTAGTATGTGATATATTATTTCCTTTTATGTACAGACAAGATTTTTTCCCCTAATTGGGTTCATAACATGTAACGTATGTGTTGAACATCCCTACGTCACTGGACTCCTGATGTGGTGTTCCACTGTGTGTGTGCTATAGTTAGCCAGTTACCTATTTTCAATATTGTAGTTTCCAGTGTCTCCCAGTATCAATAAAGATTTAGTAAACATCCATGTACTTGTATTTGGTTAATTTCCTACAATGAAAAATATTTACTCAAAGAGGAGAAAGATTTTTTAGCCTTTAGTGTCTTTTGTTATTTCCTTTCTAGAAATGTTATGTGGCATTGTTTAAAATTTATGTTTATTACAACAAAGGCTGGATATATTGTTTATTGGACATATATATATATATACATATATAGGTTCAAATATATATACATAAGTTCAAATATATATACACATACACACACACACACATATACATATGTGTGTGTGTTCAAATATACATATATTGGTTCACTGCTGCCTCCGCCTGCTGAGATTAAGCAATCCTTGCACCTCAGCCTCCTGAGTAGCTGGGATTACAGGTGCATACCACCACGTATGGCTAATTTGTAAAACTTTTTTATAGAGACAAGATCTTACTATGTTGCCCAGGCTGGTTCTGAACTCCTGAGCTCCAGTGATCCTCCTGCCTCAGCCTCCCAAAGTGCTGGGATTACAGGCAGTGCCTGGCCTGTGCTTCTTATTATTCATCTATGTAAGTGTGTTTTTTTCCTCTTCTTTTCTTTTGAGATGGGGTCTTGCTCTGTTGCCCAGGCTGAAGTGCAATGGCACAATCTGAGTTCACTGCAACTTCCACTTCCTGGGTTCAAGCAATTCTCCTGTCTCAGCCTCCCTAGTAGCTGGGATTACAGGCACCAACCACCACGCCCAGCTAATTTTTATATTTTTAGTAAAGAGGGGGTTTCACCATGTTGGTCAGACTGGTCTTGAACTCCCAACCTCAGGTGATCCACCTGCCTCAGGCTCCCAAAGTGCTGGGATTACAGGCGTGAGCCACTGTGTCTGGACCTATCTAAGTGTATTAACCCTTTTTTTCCGTCATGTGTTGTAAACAGTATTTGTCTAACTTTTGTTACTTTTATACAGTTTTGGTTTTTTGGGGGATTTTTGGTTTTTTTGAGACAGGATCTTGCTCTGTTGACCAGGCTGGACTTCAGTGGCATGATCATGGCTCACTACATTCTCAACTTTCTGGGATCGAGTGACACCCCCAGAGAATCCCCAGGACAGGGTTTCAACCATGTTTGCCAGGCTGAATTCGAACTCCTGACATCAGGTGATCCACCTGCCTCAGCCTCCCAAAGTGCTGAGATTACAGGCATAAGTCACCACACCCAACTACAGATCACTCGTTACAAGCTACTTTATTACTTAAAGGAATAAAGAAATAATTTATATCTGAGATTGTGATATTTTCTAAAGAGTGAAGAACAGATTGCAAAAATCTCATCGAAAATGGATTCATTTTCCTATGAGCATATCCGGTTATAAATAAACCTTAGCTAAAACACACGCTGCTTGATCAATAGATTAGAATATCCTTAACATCTGAAAGACTTTGTACCCATTAGAATTATTTACATAAAAAATATAGTAAATGCCCGACACTTGAAGCTTAATATGCAGAATTACAACCACTACTTTCTACTTTCATCATGCTATATTTGCATAAAGGGTGATCAATTCATTCTTAAAAATAGCTATTTTAGGAAGTCTTTTATATTCACTTAATTTAGTAAAGATCTGTTAAAATATAACATTATGGTAAAGACCAAATAATATAGACAAAGTTCACATGGGATACAACAGTTGGTTATAATAACAGAAAAGTATTTATGATTTTGGCAAGTAGTCTTTTGACTTTGGTGGTAACTTTGTGCCACTGAAGAACATCCTTGATCAAAGAGTTTATAAAACTGATGCCAGAGGTAAATAATGCTCAGAGGTAATATTGCACTAGAAGGAAATCCTGTCTTTCCCTTCCCAACCCATTCTTGCTTCCTCCAACACCTACTACAGTCCAGGTTTTCAGGTTTAAAAAATGGGTCTTCACTCATCATTATACACATGAGGAAACAGACATCTGAGTGGTTAAGTGACTTGGCCTAAAGTCACAAGGCTGCTGGAATCAGCATTTACAACCATCTTCCTGCTCACTCCCCATCATTCATAGTCACTGAAGATTTTACACTTGCTTCCAAGCTTCGTGTGTTATCTCTACACCTCTTACAATCATTTTCAGTGATTCTGAAATGCACGCTAAAAGGATTAATTTCACCAGGCGCAGTAGCTCACGCCTGTAATCCCAGCACTTTGGGAGGCTGAGGTGGGCGGATCACCTGAGGTCAGGAGTTCAAGACCAGCCTGGCCAACATGGAGAAACCCTGTCTCTTTAAAAAAAATTTTTAAATAAAAAAATTTTAAAAAAGGATTAATTTCACACTCTGACCTCTCAGTTACTCAACTTCCTTAAATCCATTGATCACAGCCTCAGTTCCCCACCATCACCCATTCTTACGGTCATATATTGGATTTTTGTGCTGGCGATTGATGTATCACGAGCAAAATCTTAATTCTAAGCATCTCTGACCAAACTTCTGACTTTACATTTCACTTCCTCTAGTAACAATAAGTCCAACAATTCCTCAACCCCATCAGTACCTAAGACCTCTCAATTTTTCAGTCTCACTACCATGACCTCACTTCCTTCCTCATCCAAACTGGTACAAACCACATATTTTCCTAGAACCTCTTTCTCCTCATTCTATCTGCCTAGTAAAACTTCAGTTTTACTAGGCAGACAGAATGGGATTCTAGCTGGGATTAGTGTGAATGGGATTAGTGTCATGAAAGACACCCCAGAGAGCTCTCCTCCTGTATCTTTCTAGCATGTGAGACTACAAGAAGACAGCAGTCTGCAGTCTGAAAGAGGACATTCTCCAGTACCTGGGCACCCTGACACCCTGATCTCAGAGTTTCAATCTACAGAACTGAGAAATATAGTTCCGTTGTTTATAAGCCACCCAGTCTATGCTGCTTTGTTACGGCAGCTCAAACTGCCCAAGATGCCTTGATTTCTCCTCCTTCTTGAGTCCCTGTATTTTAAACAGAGTAGAAAGGAAAAAAATTAATCATAGAAATACTGTACTTTAATTTTGCCTAAGAATCCTAAGCTGGAGAGAGATCCAAGATGGCCGATCACTAGCAGCTCAGGATTGCAGCTCCCAGTAAAAGCGCAGAGAGCCAGTGGACGCCACACTTACCGATAAATTTTTGCTGCCCACGGACCAGGACATTCCCAGCGGAGGAGCCCCAC
>CAUYQU010052616.1:0-32255 GCA_963574635.1 Cheracebus regulus
GGGGTGGGGAGTTGGGGGGAGATAGCATGGGGAGAAAAGCCAGATATAGGTGAAGGGGAGGAAGGCAGCAAATCACACTGCCATGTGTGTACCTATGCAACAATATTGCATGTTCTTCACATGTACCCCAAAACCTAAAATTCAATAAAAAATAAAAATTAAAAAAAAACTCAATTGGCAAAATTAACTGAGGTTTTTAAAATTCCTTGGCCAAATGCTCTTCCATCAGTTTTGCTTAACCTAAGATTGACCCCTGTTAGTAAATACCATCTCCGTTTGAAATTACATCATACAGACCTATAAAATGGTATCTAAGAAACTGTGAATCTGATATTAAAAAGGACATGTTGTATTATTTTAGTGGCCTTATAACAAACTATAATTCAGTAAAAGACTTTCTACAGTGAGTTCCTGGGAGACAAAAAAAACTCAAGGACCACAGACTTTAGCCAAGAGAGTGTCTATTAGAAATTGGCATCTTTTAAAGGACTTTCTCCAACCAAGGTGAAAGGGACCTTATCAGGTACTCCTTGAAATTAACCCTTGTGCCAGAAAACCAAAAGGAATTGTTTCCTGGATATACATCATTCACTTAAAGAAAGCTACTTTGGCTTTGCCAATTTGGACTTCATGTCAAACTGGTAATTTACAATTGAAATTCTCCATAACCAACAAAGACCAAAAGAAGATGGTATCTGAGGTAATCAGCCTTCCAAAGACACCAGACCAGGCCTATATCCAAATGAACACTTTAGTAATAATTCACACCTGAGGAAGGTCTTCATTTATAAATTTCCACTAAATTTATTTCCTTTCATCTCAAATTCTTATATTTTATTGCTACTATCACCAGCTGTTGACCATAGTGCAAACTACTTCTTGCAATGGGCTCAGGACTAAGGTAATAGATTACAAAAATAAAAATAAAAAACACACACACGCACACAAGAAAAACATTTGTTGGGCATGCAGTGTCATGCCTCTTTCTGATAGTTCTGTCCTCCCATCATGGTATCTCATCTCCAGGGACAGGATTGGATAGAATATCAGAAACACATCACTGTTTCTCAAGAAGAATAATTGATGCCCAGCACTAGTATGACTAAGGATGGTGTGCATCACTGGCTGATTGATATTACTTTGCAAAGCAAAAATCATAGAAAAAGAGTTTTGAAAAAAAACAAACAATAACCAAAAAACAACAAAGAAAGCCCCTTATTCATTAACATTGGCAGTGTCCCAAATGAGGAATGAAACAATGACACTATCCCAACTGAGAGATAAGACAACTCAATTTCAGGATGGCATAACACAAATTTGGGACAGTTTTATCTGACTTACCCACTCCTTTGGCTAGTCAGTTATGTCAGTTATGTTGTGAACAGATAAGTCATACTGAGGATATCTCATTCGATAGCACCAGAGATATGGGATGGATACCCAAAGAACAATGTGCCCATATCATTATACTACAAAGTACTAGTTGGCATACCACTGAATGGGTGCAACGACTGGGTTTTTATTGGTTAGTTCCAAATAAAATGTCTTGGCTATGCAGCACTAATGCATGACCATGGTTACAACCAGCATGGTTAGGATGATGTTCTCTGGGTCATGTTTGACACAAGGTAGAGTAGTTCATATCCTATTAACATCTACAAATTTTCCTCATTCACAGTCTCACTGGGTGAATTCTATATTTCATTGGTATGATCATTCAGCTTCCATCTTCATAACTACACCTAGGCATTAATAATGTCATTTAGCATAAAGAAGCCCTAACCAATTATATACAAATGATAGCTACCTGGGTATTTTGTTATTAAACAATAAAGTCATCTTATGAGAAAAAGCTATATTACAGAACCATCTGACTCCAGAAATACTCACTGCAGCCCAAGGAGAAACTTGCATGATCATAAAAACTGAGTGCTACAGCTATATACCAGAGAAATCAGATAATATTATTAAATCAATGACTGATGTGAAACCCCAAATGAATAACCTTTTGAATCCAACACTGTCTCTAAACAATTGGCCAAGCCGATGGTTTGGATCTTGAGGAACTTGGTGGCAAAAACTGTTACTTACTCTAAGAATTATAATTATTTGTTGTGTTTTGTTGTTTTTGTCTTCATTTCTGCTGCAGCATCTCTTTGCAATGGAGTAAATAAATGCATGGCCAAAAAAACTAAAATAATGGTTGCGCAAAGAATTGCATTAATTAGAGATGTAGCTGTTTAGCCTTTCTTAAGTCACAAAATCACTTTCTTTATGTTGCCTTAAATTTGGTCTGTACTCTATCAACTTATAGCCTGTCTAATTCCCCCTCATTACCAAACAAGATATTTTTAGGAATGAGCATTCCTAGTGATGTGGGGCTAAACCCTTGACTGTAAAAGAAGCAAAAACTATTGAGTTCTGACTAAATAAAAAGGGAAATGTAAAAATAAACTTTAAAAGTCATTGAAAATTCCAAACACTTTAAGCCTTAAGAGAGATGTGACAGTGATCTCAGCCACGTCACATGCAGTTGTAACTTCTGTGTCTTATATTATGGATTGGCTCCATTCCCTTCATTTTTGTTCTGTAGATGGGAGACTAGAGACCAGACATCCTCCCCATTCTATCACTAATATTTGTTATAGATCAACTGTCTCCTTTACTGTCCTGTACCTAACTCAGACTGATGGCACAGAAGACCCATGTTGGTTATACCCTCACTGTGGAACGTTAAATATATCTTTTCCCAAAATAAAAAAGACCCCTCTGACTAATCAAATTACCGAAACTACATAGTAAGCCTTATATAGAAAGATGCTGAAATTCTGTTAAGCTTCCCAAACCTTATCTATATAAATGACCCCAAACTTCCACACTTCAGAGCACTGACTTTCATTCTGTGGAATCTGTGCTTCCTAGACAGCCATTCTCAAACTCTGTGTTCAATAAATGAACTATCTTTAAACTAGATTCTGACCTTTTTGACTATTTTTGGTTGACAGGACTTCTAGAACCACATCTTCAACCCTAGAATGACTTTGGATATATTAAATTCCTTGAATGCTAAATTTTATCATGTAGAAAATCTAGGAGTCAATATAAACACTTTTTAAAATATACTGCATATTCAACGGATCAATGTGTTTAAAGATGTTTACTGTGTACACATATTAGGCACAATAATACAGTAATAAATTAGGCTACTTTTCCTTCCTATTTTTTGCCCTTCAGCAAATCACAGTCTGGTGGGGGAGACTCATCCATACACAAATCACTATAATAGAGTGAGAAACATTAAGCACACGCGCAGATAGATTCGCAAACATTGATACCTGCCCAAATTGTTATACTACAGTAGAGAGCATCGTTACAGAGCCATAAACACTAAGTTACAGCAACTAAGGGAAAGATTAATCCTATCTGTGTGAAGGGCTATGAATGCTTCATAGAAGTGTTGATTTGTAATGACAGTTTTGAAAATTCATAGAATTCTGTCAACTAGTAAGAAAGGAAAAAAACAAATGTCTCCTTTTTGTCATTTTTTTCTTACCTTAATTTTTTAATGTTTTAAATATTTTGAAAGTGCTCAGCATGTTGAAGTTTTCATATAAAGAAAACCCAAAATATTTCACCCCAAAATATACTTTTGACATACTTCCAAGATGGCTATTTGGAGGGCCTGCAGACAAAAATAGCCCTGAAAAGCTGCCTTTTGTGGAGGAGATTGCATCTGTAGAGAAAAACCTACTATAGTAAAATAAATAGCCAGGCTTTCTCTGAGGTCTTCCCCCTTATCTAGATCTAGGAAATAGGAACACAACCACAGGTTCCTATCTATTTTTTCTGAGAGCTGCTACCTATGAGGTTTCATCTGTATAACAAGACCACGTTTGCCAAATGCCTTTCTCCCTTTCATACCCTGTCTTGCCAAGCTCCACGCCGTTATTCATTCTCTAACTTCATATGATATAAAAGCATCAACCATCTGGACCTTTCCTCTTTGAGTTTTCATATCTTATATTATGCCCATGACCACATGTGCATGTTAATAAATTTTGTATGCCTTTTCTTATATTAATCTGCCTTTTATCAATTGAGTTTTAGTGAACCTTGAGATGGCTAAGGGGAAGATTTCCTTTGGCTCATACAAATAGCTCTAAGTCATACTTAGAGCCGTTTAGATTTTGTACCCTTGAGAGTAGAGAGCTACCTTGGGTCACACTGCCCTTATAAAGATAATAGGACTTTTAACTATATTAAGATCATAGCCTGTTTCTCTTCTTATCAACATGGAATTTAGATAAGGTAGAGGTTAAAACTCTGATTTGCACTAGCTATGAGGTAGATTTAAGATTGGACTGCCTTTAGTATTTTTAACAGAATGCTTCCAAACAGGAAATGCAATTTATGTTTAAAATAAAGCAATATTTCTAAAAGTTGCCCTTTAGGTTATGCTAGTCATTATAGAAAAAATGTAAAATATCTATGTGACCTCACCTTCTCATTCACATTCACAAAGAAGATATTGCCCAGAGTCTGAGTAAGTATTTCATGATGATTTAGCATCCTTTAAATATATCTTAACCCCTAGGAATGGAAATCTAGAGTCACTTTGAGGATCAGAGCATGTCTGAGAGTTGCCATAGTCCAACAGTGCTACAGTAAAGCTTATGGCAAACTTGGAAGGAAGCAAAGTCAATTTTGTATAGCCTCTGCCTTTCCTTTGTAAAAGCTCTCTCCCTAATTATCTCTAGTCCCTCTTGCCCTGGAGCATTTATCCTGGCATTCTTCACGTACACACGAATGACTTCTTCTCAGGCTGAGCTCAATTTATTCTCACTAAATTGAAATGATTATGGTTGAAAGCATCCCCTAATAAAAAGTGTACTCTAAAAAATCAGAAAGGCTTTTAAGTCCAAAGGAGGCAATCACTGATGGTGTGATTTCTGGTACCACAATCAGTAGTTGAAGTAGATGTTTTAGATGTGAAAAGGTTCTTGATGATTCCTGATTCTTTATGACATACAGAGCTAATCCCTTTCTGTACTGAAATTTCATGAAATTTTTTCTAATAATATTGTAACTTTGTATTATGATGTGTTTGTATGCCTTAAAGAACTGTGCCAATCTAGCACAAATGACCAAATATAATGAAATGGTAAACAATTTGGATTTGGAATCAGGTGGACTTGAAGTAACATATATTAGGGTTCAAATTTTGGCTTCCAGTTAAGAGTTGGGTGGACTTGGTCAAATTTCTCAATATTCCCAAGCTTCTTTCATCTGTAAATAGAAACAGCACTATTTAATTTTCAAAATGAGTCCATTTATGCAAAATCTCAGAGTCATAAACAATAGGTATTTTTTATGTGTGCTGTAGACTGAATGTTTGTGTCTGTTTAAAATTAATATGCTGAAAGGTAATTCCCAATGTAATCATTTTCAGAGGTGGAACATTTTCAAAGGTGATTAGGTCATGAGATGAAGCCCTTCTGATGGGATTAAGGCCCTTATAAAAGAAACTCAGAGACCAAAACATAAAGATGAGTCAACTGATGTCGGAAATCAGATTTTCCAGATTCGGGATACTCTGTTTATTTCCTTCTCCGTTGCTTTACTGGGCACACTCTTCATATCCCTTCAGTAATTTTCTTAAAATCACTAATGAGAGAAGCCTTCTGTGACATCCCAAAATACATGGACAGGTGGTTGTCCCAGTTGATGAAACCATACACACTAGTTCATGGAAGCTCTTGTCACTGTGTAATAATGTATAATTTTGCTCATTTACATGCCTCATTGGAGCATGTCCTCTTAAAATGAAAATGCAACATGTTTCAAGCTGAATTGTCTAAGAATCTGATAGAGGAAGCAAGATGTACATTATTTGTTAAGGAAACATTCTCTGAAGAAAGAATATGAAGAAATTAGGCTAAGACAGAGAGCTAAGCAACAGTGTCATCTGAGCCTGGAGCCATCATGCACACTAGGTCCACAGAGAACTCTGGGCAATGAGTTGCACCATGAAATTTCCCCCACTTTGAGCCACTGGCATCCAGGTCAGTCAGCCATTGCCTGAGGGCTGCATGAGGAAGGGCAGTACCCTCACAAGCAGGAGCTCCTACTTATTCCACAGCAATTCTCTTGAGGAGAGAGTAGCTGTGAATTCTTGACAGATCACTATAGCAATGGAGGATGAGTGTGATGGCTCAGAGAAGGAGATCTAGCCAGAGCAATGACTTCTAAACTTACCAATCTTGATGTCCTAACATCTGCTTTCTTGTTTACATAGTGAATGGTTAAAAGAGTTACTCTATCATTAAATGAATTACCAGACTATGTCTATGAACAAAGTGCTGTACCGCGTACTGAAGGAGATGCAAAAATAAATCCTTCACCTCAAGCATTTGAAGAGAATGCTGAGCTAGGTGGGGGGAGGAGAAAGGAGGAGGTGTGAGACGAAGTCACTAACACACAAAATAAGACAGAATATGACAGCTTTTATAAGACAGATACTTAGATTTTTGGGAAACTACAAATAAGTTGTAAATCCCAACTTCTTTTCAGTTTTCCAGTAATCAGGAAGCACTTCAGGGAAGAAATGGAACTTGTAATCTTTGTGAATACATTGATTCCATTCCTAGGAAGGAAAGAAGTATATATTTCAATTGGAAAGAGCTGTATCAGAGACAGAAATTTCTAAATTGAGGGAAAAGAAGAGGCTGTTTTGCTGCTGCATAGAGTACGTACAATAGAGTGTACATTTCATAGTGGAAGAGTAGTGAATATGGCTAGGAAGGTTATTAGGGGTGTAAATATGTAAGGTGTTGAGTGCCTAGCAGAGAAGTTTAATTCTTACTCTGTAGGTAAAGAAAAGTCACTGGAAATTTTTCAACATGGAACCGAGGTTAACAGTAAAGAGCTTTAGTTTTAACCTCGCAATACTATCGCAGGATGGTTTAGATTGAGGAGGTAATAGGGGTGGAATTATAATGCAGCCTTGAAACATATTTTGAAATTAAATGCTTCAATCTCTCTGCTTCTACATTTAAAGTTGCATTTGTTCAAATATTTAGTCTATGGCATTCCTTTTAAAGATTAAGTGAAGAAATAGGTTTTCCAAACACTGTATTTTTAGGTCATATGTAAATTTTATTTGTTGAAGTGCGTTTTTAAACAAAGTACAATATATTCGAATTATAAAGTATTTCTGACCCCTAATAAATCATAATCAAATGCTGACAGTATGTGGACTCTTCACTATTTCTTTCTGAATGTTAAAATATAACCTGTAAATTTGACTTATTTTATTTTAATTAGACAAATAATCCTTAATTACAACAAATATTTATTTAGAGTTTCTTGGTCCTTGTCTCAAAAAGGGACAGTGAATAATCAAAGGAATTATAATGCTCAAGCCTCAAAAGAAAGAGTTTCTGGGCACATTCTATGTACCAGGCTTGGTGTTATAGAGATGCTTGCACATACAGTCTGCATATTTAGTAAATGCTCTCATTTTTATTTATAAGTAAATAACCTACATTTATATACCCAGAAAGTATGAGTCAAAATTCAAATCTTGTTTGAATTACGAATCCAAAGCTCCTTCTGTATATCTATTGGTATATATGGCATAACAGCCATACAAGTGGTACATCTATTAACAGACATAGATATTCACATGCAAAGACCAGTAAGAACATATGGTAGCAATCAATAAAGGGCAGGGGAATAGTGACAGAAAATAACTGCAAATGTACAACACCTGTAAATGTTGAGTTATACATAACACACTCCCTCCTTTTCCATAGTTCAGTTCTAATTTCCACCTTAGCCCCCACAACCTCTTGCACCTCAGTGATTGGGAGATAGTTCAAAACCATATCAGCTTTACAGACAGTACATGAAAGACAAATAATGGGTAGACTGAATGCTTTATATCATAATTAGTATTTAGAGTACTTGGGATTTTTACATATGTTTTAGACATCAATTTGCATAATTTTCTTCATTTCTCAGTTAAACTATTATGCACATTAATTATGTAATAGTATAAGTAATTTAATATTAATAGATGTATTCAAATAAATACATTTATTTTGTAAGTCAGAATTTTGCCTGGAAAGAATTTATTATTGCTAATCCTGACAAAGCTTTCCAACCTTAGGTTTTATAGTTGTTATTTTCAGTGAGAAAATTGAAACTGCAAGAGGTTAAGTAACTTGCTCAAGGGCATATATTACTAGTTTAGAATTATCACTATTGGCTGAGCATGGTGACTCATGCTTGTAATCCCAGCACTTTGGGAGGCCGATGTAGGTGGATCACCTGAGGTCAGGAGTTTGAGAACAGCCTGGCCAAAATGTTAAGATCCCCATTTCTACTAAAAGCACAAAAAATTAGCCAGGCATGGTGACACATGCCTTTAGTCCCAGCTACTCAGGAGGCTGAGGCAGGAGAATTGCTTGAACTTTGGAGGTGGAGGCTGTAGTGAGCTGAGACTGTGCCACTGCACTCCAGCCTGGGCAACAAAGACTCCACTTCCAAAAATAAAAATAAATAAACAATAAAAAAGAATTATCTCTATTGTCCAGGTCTTTGTGACAGGATATTAGCTTTAAAGAGCCTGTTATCTATTTGTAGAAATACACTTAAATTAAAAATTACTAATAATAATGAAAAGTGTATGCATGTTTCAATGACCAGAGAGAATAGTAATTGTATCAGTTTCCTATTGCTACTATAACGAATTACTATAAAGGGCAGGAGAATAGTGACAGAAAATAACTGCAAATGTATAATACCTGTAAATGTTGAGATATATGTAACATACTTCCTCCCTTTACATAATTCAGTTCTAATTTCCTTGGCAACTTAAAAGAACAGAAATTTATTTTCTTGCAGTTCTGAAGGTTAGAAGAACAGAAAATCAAACACCGCATGTTCTCACTCATAGGCGGGTGTTGAACAATGAGAACACGTGGACACAGAGAGGACAGCATCACACACTGGGGTCCGTTGTGGGAGCTCGGGGTGGTGGGGGGACAGTGGGAGGGAGGGTGGGGAGGGATAATGTGGGGAGAAATGTCAGGTATAGGTGATGGGGGCATAGTAGCAGCAAACCATCTTGCCATGAATGTACCTATATAACAATCTTGCATGATCTGTACATGTACCCCAGAATCTAAAGTACAATAAAATAAAAAAGGCAGTTCAAAATGGATCTCACTAGGCTAAAATTAAGTTGTACACAGTGCTGCTGTCTCCCTACTGTAGGTTTAGAGGACAGTCCTTTATGTTCCCTTTTTCTGCTTTTAGAGACTGCCTGCATTCCTTGGTTAAAGGCCCCTTCCACTTTCAAAGCCAGCAGTGGCTATCTCACCCTATATTACTCTGATTCTCATTCTTCTGCCTCACTTTTTCACATTTAAAGGATTCATGTGATTATACTGGGCCCAACCACATCATCCAGAATAATCTTATACTAAGACTTTTAACTCACATCTGCAAAGTCTCATTTTCAATAAAAGATAACATATTTACAGGTGCTAGGGATTTTGACATGGACTACTTGTTCCCATTGCCCTACCTGCCACAATTAGAAAAAGTTTTTTGAGGAAAACGAAATCTAGAACTTGGCCTTAAACATTAGAGTTGGGATTAGGACATTATCATCAGGGACACCAATATAAATACAAGATCTGGGAGGGAGTGGTATATAATGGCACATGCATGGAGCCAGGACCAATGTCTCATCTATCCACTCACTGGTTTTGCAACCTCAGTCAAGTTAGCTGAACTTTCAAACCTTGATTTCCCCATCTGCGAAATGACGCATGGAACCACACAGTCTCTGTGGCTTCTTTTCCCAACCATATGAATACATATTTACATTTTTAAAAAGATGGATCAGCTAAGTTCAAGCAGTATTTATCAAGCCTCCAGAGAGTTCACAGCAGCGTCCAAGCATGAGACGGAAATTATACACCTTGTGTTTCGCTTAATCAAAGTCCTGCATTTCTTTGTTGCTAGGGCCAGACATTTTAATTTTCAGCTTTACTCATTTTGAAAAAAAAAGTGAAGTTACTTTATACATTTGCTATTCATTCTTGTTCTATCATTTCTGATTTTATGGAACTATTATTTAGTCTTTCATAAATTTTAATATTTTATTTACTTCTTAAAAAGTATTTATAAAACTTTGGTCTTATTAAAGAATAGGAAAAGATACAGAGACTGTGCCTTGCTTATATTTGTTAGTATTATTTGTCATCTCTCTGATTTTATGTTGTACTATTCATTTATCTGAAGTAATTTTCATGTCTAAGTCTACTTCACAAAAGCAAATGTATCTAATAATCTAAATTCAAAGTCAACCCCTAGGCTTACCACAGGCCTGCAATTTTACTGTTAGTGCCATCCCTTTAAATTAACATATATATCTTTTCTTCTGTAAACTCCTATAAGAAATCAATCATTGGCCGGTTGTGGTGACTCATGCCTGTAATCCCAGCATTTTGGGAGGCCGAGATGGGAGGATAACCTGAGCTCAGGAGTTTGAGACCAACCTGGCCAAACTGGTGAAACCCTGTCTCTACTAAAATAAATAAATAAATAAATACAAAAAGGTGTGACGGCAGGTGCCTGTATTCCCAGCTCTCTGGGAGGCGGAGGCAGAATTGCTTGAACCCAAAAGGCAGAGTTTGCAGTGAGCAGAGATAGTACCACTGCACTCCAGTCTCGGCGACACAACGAGACTGTCTCAAAACAACAACAAAAAGTCAATCATTTTGCCTTGTGAGAAGAAGCATATTGCTGAATATTATCATAAATATATTAGGAAAGAAGAGAAAGCAAGCCCTGAGCAAACAGGTCCAATAATTTCCACATTTTAGACATAAATAAAGTTAAGGAATAGGAATCTACTGAATCCCTGTAATGTCTCTCTCACTGACTTCCTGTTTGTTTTCTAGACAATACTCTAGTCTTTACCCCTTCTATTGCTACCTAGGATCCTGCATCCAAATGCCTTTTTCAATCCATCCCATGTTTTACATTGCATGTGTCATCACCCCGCTCCAAAGCTTCTGCTTGTCTCTATTATGCATGAGATAAAATTCAAAGCCTCCACAGCATGGACTCTACCTAACTTTTTAGTATTAATGCACTTTTTTTAAAGAGATTCTCTTTTGTTGCCAAACATGTCTATTCATGGTTCCTTGAACATACATACCCCATTCTTTCTCTACTCAAAAGAGTTTTCTTGCCAGGAAAGTCTTAACTTCTTCTTCCTAAATCCTGTCTAGTTTTGCCAGAGATCTTTTTTTATTTCCCCAAATTTTGTGGGTTGATACTTTCCTAAATTCCATGACACTTAGTGTCTATGCTCTACATTTGTCACAGAGTGGCCATACATTTGCTTTTTAAATGTAGGTTAATATTCTTAAGGTAAATATCTTATCACTCAATTACATTCTAAATCCTTGAAAATTAGGGACTGTACCATATCCTCATACTGTCAGTATTCCCAACCCATTGCACTTGGCCTTATTTATAAATGGCTCTAGTAGATGTTTGTGGATGATTATGATGAATATTTTATGTTTTGGTTTAAGAATCTAATATATATATATATATATTAGATATATATATATATTAGATACACACACATATATATACACACATATATATATATATAAGCCTGCTGATATTTGGTTATTTGCACATAATAGAGATATGGTCAGGAGGCACAGGGGATATAGGATAGTTCAGAAGCTATAAGATTGATGGAATTACCATGATAAAAACCATAACTTTTAACATGCAAGTCAAGATTCTGAAACCAGCCAATTGCAAGAGTTAAATGCGGCTGGGTACAGTGGCTCATACGTGTAATCCCAGCACTTTGGGAGGCAGATCACGAGTTTGAGACCAGCCTGGCCAACATGGAGAAACCTGTCTCTCCTAAAAAGGTAAAAATTAGCTAGGTGTGGTGGTGAGCACTTGTAATCCCAGCTACTCAGGAGGCTGAGGTAGGAGAATTGCTTAAACTGGAAGGTGGAGTTTGCCTTGAGCCGAGATTGCACCACTGCACTCCAGCCTGGGAGACAGAGTGAGACACTAGCTCCAAAAAAAAGAAAAGAAAAGAGTTGCATGCATGGACATAATAAGTAGTAGTTGGTGGCTCAGATTCTTCCAAATATTGTCATGTATACTTTAAAAATTAAGTACATTAACTACATTTTAAAAATTACATTGTAAGAAACTTCTAGATAAAATTCCTAGGGATAAAGCCAACCACTCTGCATTACTGCAACAATTTAAAAGTTCTAATATATCATATTTACTACAGTTCTTGTACCACCAAAAATTATCATGCAATTCAGGATATATACTACCTTTCTAAAATCACTTTTCAAGAACTGGTTCAAATATTTCTTACTTTAGAAAACCTTTCCCAAATCATTTCAGAATTAGTCATTTTTATCCAGCCAATTTGCTCCCAAAAACACAAGATATTTTTCTCTATTTTAACACTTTTAATTATTTTACTTTGAAGTTTTTTTTTTCCATTTCTATAATTTCATTAGCCTGGAAATTTTATAGAGGCAATTTTTTGTTTGCTTTTAGTTTTTTTTTTTTAATTCTAGGAATTAAAAGTAACTTTTTAAAATTGTTTTTAATTGTTGCTTTTTTAATTCTAAGAAACTTGCATATCAAAAATGTTTCATAAATGTTTATTAAATTTGTATTTTAAGAACATAAGGAAATTTCAAACTTCCACTAACTGATTCTGGGGTTTTATTCCCTTAAAGGTATCTGTCAAGCTTGGTGCAAACAGAAGTCTGTAGCACCAACAAATAAAGTGAGCAGCAGCAAAAGTGAGACTGAAGCAAGGTCCCTGAAAGTGGAACCACACTGTGTTTGACTTTCTAACACTCACAATAGCTAATGGAGCTCCTGACACATTTCACATATATGCTCAATAAAGATTCACCGGTTTAATTTCAAATTATACTCTGGCCATGATCATTGCAGAAATGAAGAATTAACATCAAATACTAAATACTACCTTGCTGGTGAAAACATATGTTAGAATATAGGGAAGCTATCTGATGTACCATATAGTCCAGCTATGTTGTTTATGATGGCCTTATTTTTTCCAAGTCATTGAAGCTATTCAAATGTAACACCCCTTAAAATTTTTGAAGACCCACTCAACTCCTGATGCTTCTTCTGGTAAGAGTAACACAGTAATATGTAAGTCTGTGATATTTATTATATGTCATATAACAATCAAATAATATTAAAAATATGAAATCCAAAATTTAATAAAATTGTGGACTTTCAGAATACCACCCATTTATAATGTATTTGTATTGAATATTAGCAGTAATATTAACTGTTAGTTCTTACCAGAAACATTGACACTTATCTCCATTATGGAGGAACATTTTAGACATACCACTGACATATTTGTAATCTCAATTTATTCTCCAATAGCATAAATGACATTCTATCTAATAGAATCGTGAATAATTTTGATGCTTCTGGTACTTAACTGAACCAGATGGCTTAACTATAAAGAAATTCAAATGAATGGTGTTATATTTTGTTGACACCTAAAAAGCTTCTGACAACATATGGAACTGAAGATTATCACTCTCAATATTTTTAATGGCAAAATTATTAACATTTCCAAAGTAAAATTCTGATATGGTAGCATTTTACATTTATGGTTGTTCAGATTTTCTATAATTTTCTTAATACCAACTTATGCAAAACAATTGCCTACATACTAAATAATTAGCAATCGATAGATGAGATGAATTTCTGCAGCTCATGAGAATGTATATGACTAAAGAAATCAAAAGAGAGTAAAGCGTAAGTTAACCTTGTTATAAAAATAAGCATTGTCCTTAATGGCTATTTTTTAAAAAAATCAGATGGTATGCTCACCTCAAAATCATACTAACTGACTATTTAACTCATATTTGATTTACTGTAGTTCTGTTTCCACATTTAGTGCCTAAGAGAGTGGTGTGGGATATACACAGACCTGATACTGTCTTTTTCTGTTAATTTCTCTTGTTTGTTTGAGTCCCAGAATTCAACTTATTAGGCAACAGTAGAAGAATCCTGTTGCTAATATTCTTATGGATTGCTAAACAAGCTGTTATAAAAAAAAATAAAACTATTATTTAAAAATATAAGATTCTTACAGTTATCTATTATAAGAATTTAGTAGGATTAAAAATAATTTCTTAGGTGTGGTGGCTCATGCCTGTAACTGAGAGCTGAGGCAACAGAATCACTTGAGCTCAGGCGTTCCAGACCAGCCTAAGCGTGAGACCTCCTCTCCACAAAAAAATAGAAAAATTAGCTGGGTGTGATGGTGCATGCCTTTAGTCCCAGCTACTTGGGAGGCTAAAGTAGGAGGATTGTTTGAGCCCAGGAGGTCGAGGCTGCAGTGAATCAAGATTGCACCATTGCACCGCAGCCGGGGTAAGACGGTGAGAACATGTATCAAAAAAAAAAAATTTTTTTTAAGTCTCTAAGGAGAAGGGTGACAGAGTTCAATTAAGACAGTATCTTAGTAGTTATCCAATCAATATATATTAGATGCTTACATTATTACATAAATACAATTTTAACATTCTCAATACATTATAAATGAAGAGTGTAAAAATTAGAAAAAAGATGGATGGAAAGAAGGAAGAAAGGAAGGGGAGAAGGAAGAAAGACACACAGAAAAAGACATATGGATGGAAGGGGAGAGAAAAAGAAGAAGAGATGAAGCAGAACAGGGAAAGGTAGGTGTCACAGGCATGCCTGAAAGATACCGCAAGTTTTGTTCCAGACAAGCATATTAAATCAGATATCTCAATAAAATGAGTGATGGGGGTTTTTTGTGTTTCTCAGTACATATAAAAGTTATCTTTACACTCTACTATACTCTATTACAGTGTACAATGGCATTTTGCCTAAAAACATACCTGCCTTATTATTATTATTATTTGTTTTTGAGACTGAGTCTTGCTCTGTCGCCAAGATATGGTGTGGTGGCACAATCTCAGCTCACTGCAACCTCTGCCTCCTGGGTTCAAGCGATTCCCCTTGAATCGCTTACATGTTTAACCAAGTTATATGTTTAACTAAGGAAGTGAAAGATCTCTAGAAGTTTCTAGAGAAGGAGAAGGAGAACCTTCTAGAGATCTTTCACCTCCTAGAGATCTTTCACCTCCTTGGTTAAAAATATAACTGGGTATTTTATTTTTTGTGTGTCTATTGTAAATGAGATTGTGTTCATAATTTGGTCCTCAGCTTGAACATTATTGGTATATAGAAATGCTACCAATTTTTGTATGTTAATTTTGTATCCTGAGATTTTAATGAAGTCACTAATTAGTTCTAGGAGTCTGTAGGGTTCTTTAGGTATGATAATCATGTCATCAGTGAACAGAGACAATTTGGCTTCCTCTTTTCCAATTTGGATGCCTTTTATTTCTTTCTTCTGTCTGATTGCTTCAGCTAAAACTTCCAGTACTATCTTGAATAGGAGTAGTGAGAGTGTACATCCTTATCTTATTCCATTTCTTTGGAAAAATACTTTCAAGTTTTCCTCATTTATGTTGGCTGTGGATTCATCACACATGGCTCTTCTTTTAGAGTTTCCTCTCCTCTATCAGCCTTCATTAAACTGAAGAGAGTTAGAGCTTTGCTCTGAATTAGGCTGTGGCTTACAAGAAGGTTGTGACTGGTTTGGTCTTCTATCCAGACCACTAAAATTTTCTTTATATCAGCAATAAGTCTATTTCACTTTCTTATCATTTGTGTGTTCACTGGAGTAGCACTTTTAATTTTCTCCAAAAACATTTTCTTTGTATTCATAACTTGGCTGTTTGTTGTCAGAGGCCTGGTTTTTGGCCTATCTTGGCTTCTGACATGCCTTCCACACTGAGCTTACCCTTTTCTGGTTTTCGATTTAAAGTGAGAGACATGTGACTCTTCCTTTTACTTAAACACTTACAGATCACTGTAGGGTTATTAGTTGGCCTAGTTGCAATACTGTTGTGTATTAGGGAGTAGGAAGGCTGAAGGGGAAGAGGGATAAGGAGATGGTCAGTTGGTGGAGCAGTCAGAGTGCACACAACATTCACCAATTAACTATGCCATCTTAATATGATCATGATTCCTTGGTATTCCAAAGCAATTACAACAGGAACATTAAAGATCACTGATTACAGGTTACCACAGTAGATATAATTTTAAAAGTCTGATATTGTTAGAGTTACCAAAATGTGACACAAAGACACAAAGTGAGCACGTGATGTTGGAAAAATGGTACCAATAGATTTGCTTGATGTGGGATTGCTACAAACCTTTGATTCACAAGAAAGGCAAAATCCATGAAGCACAGTATAGTTAAACACAATAAAATGTGACATCCCTGTATTTACAAAACCACATCTTGTATTGAAGAGGAGAATGCCAAACAGGGTTTTAGGTAAACACTGTAGGTTTAAATTCTATACCTTAATAGGACATCAAGAAATATAGTCAATTTCCTTATGTTGCCTGGAATCCAACAAATTTGTTTAATTCACTTATTAATGCTAGTAATTTATCTGTAAATTCTTTTGGATTTTCTAAATATATAATTATAAAGCTCCTTAAATGTATATTAATAGCCTTCACTGGTTTGTAAAAATTTTCATACAGTGTATTTTGAAATATGTTTTCTATCTAACTTCTTCTTAGTCTTTTTCTAGGATTCTAATTGCCCATATGCTAGAACTTTTTGCCCTTCCCTCTTTTATATATTTTATAGCTTTGTTTTCTCTATGGGCATCACCGCAATGCGTATTTACTAACCTATCTCCCAGATAACTCAACTTGTTTTCTGATGTTTTAGCCTTCTGTTACATGCATCTATTGGATTCTTAATTTTAGTTATTGTAGTTTTTACTTTCTACCACTTTCCTCTTTTTTTTTTTTTTGTCTGTGTGTGTGAATTTTGGGTCCCTATTAAAATCTTCCATAATTTTCTCTGTCATCTTATACATATTTATCACAATTTTAATGGTCTTATTTGATCACCCAAAATCTCAAATCACTAGATGGTTAGTTTCTTTTATCCATTTTTCAATTGATTTCTAGTCAGCGATTCTGTGTATTTATTTGTTTTGCTTCAACTATACCTTGTAATTTTAGGTTAGATGCGGTACATTTTGTGTACAGTATTTTAGAGACTCTGAATGATGCTATCTACTTCCCAAGAAGCTAACATTATCTTTTGGTTGGCAGATGGAAAGGCAATGAATCATTTTTATCTCTTTAAGCATCACTTTGGGCTTTGTTATAACTGTTGCATTTTAGGTTTGTCTTTAATTCTAGGCTGCAACACTTACTTCTAAGACTATTGCAGGCACTTTAAGGTTATGCACCCTCTGGCGTCAAAAGTCAGAGTTGAACCATGAGGATGCTGAAATCTCAATTCAATACTTTAGCCTCCCAGCAATTTTTCCCTAAGTAACCTGGGGTTTTTCTCTATGCGTGAACAGTTGAGGATCAACTAGTGACTTAGGAACAATTTACATAGAGATTTTGGGGTTTATTCTCTGTAGTTCTCTTCTCTCCACAATTCTGTTGCTTAAATTTCAGTCAGCCAAGAAGCACCAAATGCCTTCCTTTTTCTCCTTTGTTCAGTTGGGCTGCTGATTGCTACTGAGTCTTTCTTTTCCCTAGGGACTAACTGCAAACCACTGTATGGAAATGAATTTAGAAATTACATACTGTGCTTCCATCTCTCAAAGACTCTAGTCCCTCAAATTCTATTTCTGTTGTCTGCTCCCCAGTGCCTGCAAACAGTTATTTTTTGAAATATATATTCCCAACTTTTATAATTGTTTTTAGCAGAATGTATTGTCCATTACCTTCTCTGTCATTACCAAAAGTAGAATATCTTTTCCTTAAATTTGGAATTGTTACTAAAATTGACCATAATTACTATGAAATAATTTGACCAGGTCCTTATGAAATTGGCTATTATTAAAGAGTTTTTAAAAAAGATACTGGTGAGGCTGCATATAAAAGGAAATCCTTATATACTGCTGGTGGGAAGTTCAGCCATTGTGGTAATCAGTCTGAAGATTTCTCAAAAAACTTAAAACAGAACTACTATTCAATCCAGTAATTCCATTACTGGTATACACTCAAAGAAAAATAAGTAATTCTACCAAAAAGACACATTCACTTATACGTTCATTACTGCACTATTCATGATAGCAAAGGCATAAAATCAACCCAGGTGCCCATAAATAGAGGATTGGAAAATGAAAATATGGTACATATACACCATGGAATACTACACAGTGATAATGAAAGAATATAATCATGTCATTTGCAGCAACATGGATACCATGGGAGGCCATAATCCTAAACAAATTAACATAGGAACAGAAAACCAAATATCACATGTTCCCAGTTATAAGTGGGAGCTAAACATGGAGCACATGAACACAAAGATGGGAACAACAGACACTGTGGACTACTAGAGCAGGGAAAGAGGGGGATATGTGTTGAAAAACTGCCTATTGAGTACTATGCTAACGACCAGGATGACAGAATCTGTACCATAACCTCAGCATCATGCAATATCCCCCAGTACAAACCTGCAGATGTACCCCAGTATCTAAAACAAAAGTTGAAATTTAAAAATAAGTAAATAATAAAATTGTATTCCAAAAGCAGCAATAATGAAAAATGATAGTCTTGATAATTGTCATAAATGCTGGCTTATATTTAGAAAAATATAAAAACATTGTTTAAAATTAGTACAATGCCATTAATAGTGACAAGATTCTGAGAATAAATCGTCAGCATCAGAGGTGTACGTATCCAGTCCCTCATCTCACGCCTCTTGTTCTTCTGATCAAAAATGCTGCATACTTCAGATACGATGTCCATTTCAGAGATCAGATAGATGCACGCTATTTTTTACATAAAATTTTAGTTTCTATTCTTCATTCTAGTTCTTTCATAAACGTGAATTACTCAAGGAATTCATTATTCTTAATTTAGGATGAAGTACTCATCCACTTTATGACACACTAGACATACATTCTTCTTAACTAAATCATCACAAAGCAAGTTCTATGTCAGTTTCTGGATATCAGTCTAGTTCCAGTGGCATAATAACTAGCTTTTTAAACTATCAATTTTCAGTTTATCTAGTTTAGTCTTATTTTTCTCACTTTTCTTTCTCTTACAGGAGTTCCCACATCATTTAGTGGGGTTGCTAAGGACAATACTGTCACACACACTGAAGCATAGAAGATTTGCATTCTGTGTCTTCAATCTGAGTAAAATTATTAAATGAGCACTCTGTTACAAATTAGATATAATTAATTTACTATGCCCTGAAGTTATTTCACTTGCAAGACTACACAGAGTTGTATAAGAGAAAGATATTACCTATTATGCATCCATGAATTAGCTCTCTAAGGATATTAGAGAAAATGTAGTGTATTGAGACTACAAATAAAATAATTCCAAATTTAAAAATATAAAAGATGTATATTTGAAAATTAAATCTGATACATAAAAAAGTTAACTTTGGCTTTATTTCTTATCTTCGAAATCTTGAAAATGGCACATGGTGGGGAGGGGTCCCCAAGATAGCTGAAGAGAAACAGCTCTGGTCTGCAGCTCCCAGACAGACTAACTTCAATTGGTGATTTGTGTATTTCCAACTGCAGTACCCAGTTCATTTCCCAAGGACTGACTAGGCAGTGCGCGCGACCCATGGAGAGTGAGCAGAAGCTGGGTGAGGCGTCGCTTCACCCAGGAGCTGCATGGGGCAGGGGGACCCCTCCAAACTCCAGCCAAGGGAAGTGATGAGGGACTGTGCTACCCACCAGGAGTACTATGCTTTTTCCCACGGATTTTTGCAATCTGCAGATTAGGAGATTCTCTCTTGAGCCTACACTACCAGAGTCTTGGATCTCAAGCACAAAACTGGACAGCTGTTCAGGCAGACACTGAACTGCAGGAGTGTTTGCGTACTCCAGCCACATCTGGAACTCCAGTGAGACAGGAGAATCATCCACTCCCATGGAAAGGGGGCTGAAGCCAGGTAGCCAAGTGGTCTTGCTGAGTCGGTACCACTACCACAGAGCCCAGCAAGCTAAGAACCACTGGCTTGAAATTCCCACTGCACGATAGCAGTCTAGAGTCTGTCTGGGACAACCATGTTCCTGGAGAGGAAGGGGCGACTGCCATTACTGTGGCTCTAGTAGGCAGCTTTCCCAGGACAGTCCTAAGAAGACTGGCAAGTTTGAACTGGGCAGAATTCCCCATAGCGCAGCAAAGCAGTTGTGGCAGATCTTGGACAGACAGCTTCTTTGGATCCTCCTCACTGAGTAAGGCATCACTGCATGAATTTCAGCAGCTCCAGTCAAGGGCTTGCAGACAGAACTCTCACCTCCCTGGGACAGAGCACCCTGGGGGAGGGGCAGCCATCATCTCAGGTTCAGCCTGCCTGCCAGACTGCCTCTTCAAGCAGGTCCCTGACCCTGTGCCTCCTGAGTGGGTGAGAACTTGCCAGACGACTCATACAAGAGAGCTCTGGCTGGCATCAGGTCAGTGCCCCTCTGGGAGGAAGCTTCTGGAGGATGGAGCAGGCAGCAATCTTTGCTGTTCTGCAGCCCCTACTAGTGATATGCAGGCGAACAGGGTCTGGAGTGGACCCCAACCAAACTGCAGCAGACCTGCAGACAAGGGGCCTTACAGAAGAAAAACAAGCAAACAGAAAGCAACAACAAAATAACATCAACAAAAAAGACCTCACAAAATCCCCATCTAAAGGTCATCAGCCTCAAAGATCAAAGGTAGATAAATTCATGAAGTTGAGGAAAAACAACACAAAAATGCTGAAAATCCCAAAATCTTAGATTTTCAATACTGAAAATCTACAAACTTTATAAAGCAAGTTCTTAGAAGAGACCTGGAACCCCACAAAATAATACTGGGAGACTTTAATTCCCCCACTGTTAGTATTAGACATATCATCAAGACAGAAAATTAACAAAGATATTCAGGACTTGAACAGCTCTAGGCTAAGTAGACCTGATAGATGTCTACAGAACTTACCACCCAAAACCAACAATGTATTTTTTTCAGCACCACATGGAACTTACACTAAAATTGATTACATAATGGAAAATAAAACACTCTTCAGAAAATGCAAAAGAACTAAAATAATAATAGTCTCTCGGACCATAGCTCAATCAAATTAGAATCCAAGATTAAAAAGCTCACTCAAAGCCACACAACTATACGGAAATTGAACAATCAGCACCTGAATGACTCCTGTGAAAATAATGAAAGTAAGGCAGAAATTGAGAAGTTATTTGAAACCAATGAAACAATGTATCAGAATCTCTGAGATGCAGCTAAAGCAATGTTATGAGGGAAATTTATAACACTAAAAGTTCACATTGAAAAGTTAGGATCTCATATTGACACCCTAACGTCATAACTAAAAGAACTAGAAAACCAAAAGCAAACAAACCCCAGAGCTAGTAGAAGACAACAAATAACTAACCTCAGAACAGAACTGAAGAAGATAGAGACACAAACACACAAAAAAAACCCTTCAAAAATCAACAAATCCAGGAGCTGGTTTTTTGAATAAATCAATAAAATAGACCACTAGTGAGACTAATATAAAAGAAAGGAGAGAAGATTTAAATAAATACAATAAGAAATGATAAGGGGGATGCCACCACTGACCCCACAAAAAAACAAACAAACAACAATCATCAGATTATATTATAAACATCTCTATGCAAATAAACGGGAAAATTTAGAAGAAATAGATAAATTCTTGGACACATACACTCTCCAAGACTGAACCAGGAAGAACTTGAATCCCTGAACAGACCAATAACAAATTGTGAAATTGAGGCAGTGATAAATAGCCTACCAACCAAAAAAAGCCCAGGTCCAGAAGGATTTACAGCAGAATTCTGCTACAGGAACAAAGAAAAGCTAGTACCATTTCTTTTTAAACTATTCCAAACAATTAAAAAGGAAGGACTCCTCCCTAAATTATTTTATGAGGCCAGCATCATCCTAATGTCAAAACATGGCAGAGATACAACAAAAAAAGAAAACTTCAGGCCAGTATCCCCGATGAACATTTATTTAAAAATCCTCAATAAAATATTGGCAAACTGAATGCAGCAGTACTTTGAAAAGCTTAGCCACCATTATCAAGTCAGCTTCATCCCTGAGATGCAAGGCTGGCTCAACATATGCAAATCAATAAACATAATTCATATTCATATTCATCACATAAACAGAACGAAAGGAAAAAGACGTAATTATCTCAATAGATGCAGAAAAGGCCTTCTATAAAATCCAACTTCATGTTAAAAACTATCAATAAACTAGATATTGAGGAAGCATATCTCGAAATGAGAGCCATTTATGACAAACCCACAGCCAGTATCATACTGAATGGGCAAAAGCTGGAAGCATTACCCTTGAAAACTGGCACAAGACAAGGATGCCTTCTTTCATCACTCTTATTCAACAAAGTGTTGGAAGTTCTGACCAGGGCAATCAGTTAACAGAAAGAAATAAAGAGCATTCAAATAGGAAGAGACAAAGTCAAATCATCTTTGTTTGCAGATGACATGATCTTATATCTAGAAAACCTCACTGACTCAGCCCAAAAGCCTCTAAGCTAATAAGCAAGTTCAACAAAGTCTCGAGATATAAAATCAATGTGCATAAATCACAAGCATCCCTATACATCAACAGACAAGCACAAGGCCAAATCATGAATGAACTCCCATTCACAATTGCCACAAAGAAAATAAAACACCTAGAAGTACAGCTTTAAGGGAAGTAAAGGAACTCTTCAAAGAGAACTAGAAACTACTGCTCAAGGAAATCAGAGAGAACACAAACAGATAGAAAAACATTCCATGCCCATAGATAGGAAGAATCAATATAATAAAAATGGCCATACTGCCCAAAGCAACTTATAGATTCAATGCTATTCCCATTAAACTACCATTGACGTTCTTCACAGAATTAGAAAAAACTATTTTAAAATTCATATGGAACCAAAAAAGAGCTCAAATAGCCAAGACAATCCTAAGCAAAAAGAATAAAGCTGGAGGCATCATGCTACCTGACTTCAAAGTATTCTACAAGGGAACAGTAACCAAAAGAGCATGGTACTGGTACAACAACAGGCACATAGCCAATGGAACAGAATAGAGTGCTCAGAAATAAACCACACATCTAAAACTAGCTTATCTTCAACAAACCCAACACAAACAAACACTAGGGAAACGATTCCCTATTTAACAAATAATGCTGGGAGAACTGGCTAGCCGTGTGCAGAAAATTAAAACTGGATCCTTTCCTTACATCTTATACCAAAATTCAGTCAAGATGGATTAAAGACTCAAATGTAAAACTCAAAACTATAAAACCCTAGAAGAAAATCTAGGCAATACCATTCAGTAAATAGGCATGGGCAAAGACTACAATGAAATCGCCAAAGGCAATTGCAATGAAAGCAAAAATTGACAAACGGGATCTAATTAAACTAAACAGCTTTTGTACAGCAAAGAAAACTGTCATTGGAATGAACAGACCACCTACAGAATGAGAGAAAAGTTTTACAATCTATCCATCTGACAAAGGTCTAATATCCAGAATCTGCAAGGAATTTAAGCAAATTTATAAGAATAATCAAGCAGCCTCATTAAAAAGTGGGCAAAAGATATGAGCAGACACTTCTCAAAAAAGACATCCATGTGGCTGACAAACATATGAAAAAAGGCTCAACATCACTGATTGATATGGTTTGGCTGTGTCCTCACTCAGATCTCATCTTGAATTCCTATGTGTTGTAAGAGGGACATTGTGGGAGGTAACTGAATCATGTTAGTTGGTTTTCCAGTGCTGTTCTCTGTCACGGTAGTGAACGACTCCAATCAGATTGAAGGGTTTTGAAAATGGGAGTCTCGCTACACAAGTTCTCTTCTCTTGTCTGCCACCATGTGAGATGTGTCTTTCACCTTCCACCATAAATGTGAGGCCTCCCCAGCCACATGGAACTGTAAGTTCATTAATTCTCTTTTTGTTTTGTAAATTGCCCAGTCTCAGGTATATCTTTATCAGCAATGTGAAAATAAACTAATACAGTAAATTGGCACCAGTAGAGTGGGGCACTGCTGAAAAGATATCTGAAAAAGTGGAAGCAACTTTGGAACTGGGTAACAGGCAGAGGCTGGAACAGTTTGGAAGGCTCAGAACAAGACAAGAAAATGTGGGAAAGTTTGGAACTTCCTAGAGAATTGTTGAATGCCTTTGCCCAAAATGCTGATAGTGATATGGACAATAAGGTCTAGGCTGAGGTGGTCTCAAATGGAGATAAAGAACTTGTTGGGAACTGAAGCAAAGGTGACTGGTGTTATGTTTTAGCAAAAATACTAAAGGCATTTTGCCCGTGCCCCAGAGATTTACAGAACTCTGAACTTGAGAGAAATGATTTAGGGAATCTGGCAGAAGAAATTTCCAAGCAGCAAAGCATTCACTAGGGCAGTGCAGAAGGGAAATGTGGTGTTGGAGCCCCACACAGAGTCCCTACTTGGACACCACTTAGTGGAATTGTGAGTTCAGGGCCACTATCCTTAATACCCTAGAATGGTAGATCCACTGACAGTCTGCACTATGTGCCTGGAAAAGCTGCAGACACTCAATGCCATATGCAGCCATGAAAAAGAATGAGTTCATATCCCTTGCAGGGACATGGATGAAGCTGGAAGGCATTATCCTCAGCAAACTAAAGCACAAATAGAAAACCAAATACCACATGTTTTCACTTATAAGTGAGAACTGAACAATGAGAACATGTAGAGTTGGAGTGGGGGAGATCAACAGTTACTGAGGCCTGTTGGGGGAGGGCAGGGGATGGAAGCACTAGGGAAAAGAGCTAATGCATGCTGGGCTTAATACCTAGGCGATGGGTTGATAAGTGCAACAAACCACCACGGCATGCATTTACCTATGTAACAAACCTGCACATCCTACACATGTACCCAGTACTTAAAAAAATAATTACTAAAAAATAAAATAGAAAATAATATAAAGAAAGCCCAAAATGGCCCATAGATCTTTCGACCAGTCAGTGAATAAACAAACTATGGTATATTTTATAAGAAAATAGTATTTGGTAATAAAAAGACAGAAAAAAAACATGCAATTCACCCAACAGTACAGATGAATCTCAAATATAATAAGTTAAAATACAACATGCCAAATGTGAAGCTCAAATGGATACATGCCATATAATTCCATTTATATTAAATTTCAGATATGGTAAGACTTTAGGGACAGAAAAATATGACTTTATAACTTTATTTATATTACATTATAAGAAAGGCAGGACTATAGGGATAGAAAAGATATCGGTGGTTGCTAGAGATTGAGGGTATAAAGGGACAAAAGAAAATATCTGAGAGGTTACAAAACCATTCCACATCTGGATAATGTTGCTGGATTTCCAGCTGTATACACTTTTCAACCCTCATAAAATCACACACAAAAGAGAGTAAGTTTTATTTTCTGTGGATTGTATTTCTATAAATTTTACAAAACAAATATATACCTTTGTTTTATAGTCATGTACTTCCTGACATGATACTCTAAGAAAGGCACAAAATCATTTTGGTGGATTTTTGCCAAAAAAATATGTTGCCTCAATCTAATCATGAGAAAATATTAGATAACAAATTGACAATTCTACAAAAAAAAGTCTGGCCAATATTTCCCAAAAATATCAAGGCAACAAAAGTAAGAGAAACATTCAAGGGTTGTTATAGGCTTGAGGAGATAAAGGATAATACACAACTAAATCAAATTTCAAGTTTTGATTTGGATACTAGACAAGAAAATGTTCATTAGCAGGAAAATGGACAAAATTTGAATAAGGTCTATAATATAGTTAGTAATATTGTATAGATGTAATTCCTTGATTTAGATAATTTTACTATAATTATGTAAGATGTTATCATTAGAAAAATATGTGAAGGGTAGGGGCACTATGCATATCCTTTATGCAGCTATTTGAAGGTCTAAAAATATTTTGAATTAAAAACTAAATGGTCTAGAACATAAATTTCTTGGTAGAATGTATGAGGTGACAGTAGCCTTCTCTTAGCCACAAAATTGCATAAAACTTGAAAAACTTAAAAAATATTTTAAGGTTGTGTAATCAATCATAAAGCACTAGATTACCTCCAATATCAGACAGAGAAAATACTTTCCTACATGAGTAAAAAATACTTGCCCTTTTATTTTCAGTGCAAAATTGCCAGCCATGTCTAGGGATGACCTAAAAAGATCAAGTTTTCAATAAGTAGAAAAATATTCTAAAAAGAACATAAACCAGCTCAGTATCTGATGTCCATTGGGCCTGAAATCTAGAGAATGTTCAAATATATTTTCTATATTATAAACTAGGACATTTGCTGGTTTTGAGGTGGGACAGGAGACTGCAAGTGAAAGGCTGAAAGGCAAGGGTCAAGGCCCCTACAGTCTACATGCATGAGTTTTTTTTAATGATTCTAGTTGTCTGTGATGCAACTGTCCTCTAGATCTTTCTAGAGAGTCTATAACTTTCCTTTATCTACCACAGATATCTCTAACAACATGAAATCTTAAAGATTTGATGGCCAAAAAAGTGGATCCTCTGGCAACATAATTTGAATGAGTCAAATTCACACTAGAGGAAACTGTAATAATTCTTTCTGTTAAACCATTTATAAAATTTTGAACTGATATGTGTGAGTGGCTTAAGAGCTAAGCTCAAAACATCCCAAAGTTACAATTTTTAGGATAATAGAATTAGATATTGATTGTTTTTTATAACAACTGAATGTGAGCCATGCTCAAGCTGAGGCTGTGCAGAAAAAAAAACAGAATTACTTACAATCTTGAAGTATTTAGGAGATAAATTTTTGATGGGGAGGGATCAGAGAAAGGTATCACATGAATCCAACTAAAGCTGCCACCTATCCCTGTCTCAGCTCAATTACAATGGCACTGAGATAATCACAACATCATCATATCTATGTCACAAAGTATAAAGTATCCCTGGGGAAAAAATAACATTGGTTTCTATTTCTGTGATTTCTTAAACAATGTGTGAGGCATAGAGTAAAATATATATATATAGACTTACGATGGTTTTACTTACAAATTTTCAATTTTATGATGCAATAATGATACACATTCAGTAGAAACATACTCCAAATTCTAATTTTAATCATTTCCTTGGCTAGCAATAAATAGTACAATACTGTCTTGTGATGCTGGGTAGCAGCAAGTCATAGCTCCCAGTCAGCCATGCAATCACAAGGGGAAACCACCAATACTCTGCAGTGTGCTGTGTTGCCAGATGACTTTGCCCAACTTTAGGCTCATGTATATGTTCTGAATGTGTTAAAGGTGGGCTAGGCTGAACTATGATATTCAGTAGGCTAAATGTATTAAACACATGTTCAACATAAGATATTTCCAACATATGAAGGTTTATTGGGACATAACCTCATTGTTAAGAAGAATCTGTGTGTGGCAAGGCAGAGGGTGGTGGCAGCAGGTGAAATGGCAGACTGAAAGACAAAAGAAGAGAAAACAGAAACAGATTCAAAGAAAACCAAATTTTAGAAAACCAGGACTTTAAAAATAATTAAGTCTCACCTGCAAAGGCACACATAGGCTCAAAACAAAGAGATGGAGGAATATTTACCAAGCAAATGGAAAGCAAAAAAAAAAAGAGAGAGAGAGAGAGAGAAAGAAAGAAAGCAGGAGCTGCAATCCTGGTCTCTGATAAAACAGACTTTAAGCCAACAGAGATCAAAAAAGCCAAAGAAGGGCATTACATGATGGCAAAATGATCAATGCAACAAAAAGAGTTAATTATCATAAATATATATGTTCCCATTACAGGAGCACCCAGATTCATAAAATAAGTTTTTAGAGACCTACAAAGACACTTAGACTCCTATGCAATAATAGTGAAAGACTAACACTCCACTGTCAATATTAGATAGATTAATGAGACAGAAAATCATCAAGGATATTCAGGACTTGAACTCAGCTCTGGACCAAGTGGGCCTAATAAGCATCTATAGAACATGCCACCGCAAACAAACGGAATATACATTCTTCTCAGTGCCACATAGCATGCATTCTAAAACTGACCACATAATTGGAAGTAAAACACTCCTCAGCAAATGCAAAACAAATGAAACCATAACAAACAATCTCTTAGACCACAGTGCAATCAAATTAGAACTCAAGATTAAGAAACTCACTCAAAACTGCATAACTACATGGAAATTGAATAACATGCTCCTGAATGACTTCTGGGTGAGTAACAAAATAAGGCAGAAATAAAGAAGTTCTTTGAAACCAATGAGAACAAAAAGACAACATACTAGAATCTCTGGGACACAGCTAAAGCCGTGTTAAGAGGGAAATGTATAGCACTAAATGCCCACATCAGAAACCCAGAAAGCTCTAAAATCAACATCCTAATGTCACAATTAAAAGAACTTGAGAAGCAAGAGCAAACAAATTCAAAAGGTAGCAAAAGACAAGAAATAACTAAGATCAGAGAAGAATGGAAGGAGATAGAGACATTTAAAACCTGTTAGAAAATAAATAAACCCAGAGCTGGTTTTTGGAAAAGATTAACAAAATAGGTGGACCACTAGTTAGACTAATAAAGAAGAAAAGAAGAAGAATCAAATAGACACAATAAAAAATGATAAAAGGGATATACCACTGATTCCACAGAAATACAAACTACCATCATAGAATACTATAAACACCTCTATGCAAATAAACTAGAAAATCTAGAATAAATGGATAAATTTCTAGATGAATACACCCTCCCAAGACTAAACCAGGAAGAAGTCGAATCCCTGAATAGACCAAAAACAAGTTTCAAAATTGAGGCAGTAATTAATAGCTTACCAACCAAATAAAGCCCAGACGGATTCACAGCTGAATACTATCATAGGTACAAAGAGGAGTTGTTAGCATTCCTTTTGAAAATATTCCAAACAATAGAAAAAGAGGGACTCCTCCTTAATTCATTTTGTGAGGCCAGCATCATCCTGATACCAAAACCTGGTAGAGACACAACAACAACAACAACAACAAAAATTTGAGGCCAATATCCCTGATGAACATTGATGCAAAAATTATCAATAAAATACTGGTAAACCAAATCCAGCAGCACATCAAAAAGCTTATCCACAACCATCAACTTGGCTTTATCCCTGGGATGCAAGGCTGGCTTAACATACACAAATCAATAAACGTAATCCATCACATAAACAGAATCAATGGCAAAAGCCACAATTATCTAAATAGATACAGAAAAGGCCCTCAATAAAATTCAACATCCCTTCATGCTAAAAACTCTCAATAAACTAGGTAATGATGGAGCATATCTCAAAATAATAAGAGCTATTTATGACAAATACATAGCCAATATCATAGTGAATGGACAAAAGCTGGAAGCATTATTTTTAAACTGGCACAAGATGAGAATTCCCTCTCTCCCCACTCCGATTCAACATAATATTGGAAGTTCTGGTCTGGGCAAACAGACAAGAAAAAGAAATAAAGCATATTCAAATAGGAAGAGAGGAAGTCAAATTGTCTCTGTTTGCAGATGACATGATTGTATATTTAGAAGACCACATCATCTCAGCCCAAAATCTCTTTAAGCTGATAAGCAACTTCAGCAAAGTCTCAGGATACAAAATCAATGTGCAAAAATCACAAGCATTCCTATACACCAACAATAGATAAGCAGACAGCCAATCATGAGTAAACTTCCATTCACAATTGCTACAAAGAGAATAAAATACCTAGGAATACAACTTATAAGGAATGTGAAGGATCTTTGCAAGGAGAACTACAAACCACTGTTCAAGGGAATAAAAGAGGACACTAACAAATGGAAAAACATTCCATGATCATGGTTAGAAAGAACTAATATGAAAATGGCCATGCTGCCCAAAGTATTTTATAGATTCAATGCTATTTCCATCAAGCTACTAGTGACTTTCTTCACAGAATTAGAAGGAAAAAAAAAACACTTTAAATTGTATATAGAACCAAAAAAGAGCCTGTATAGACAAGACAATCCTAAGCAAAAAGTACAAAGCTGGAGGCATCACGCTACCTGACTTCAAATTATACTATAAGCCTACAGTAATCAAAACAGCATGGTACTGGTACAAAAACAGGCACATAGAACAGAGGCCTGGAAATAACACCACACATCTACAACCATCTGATCTTCAATAAACCTGATAAAAATAAGCAATATGGAAATGATTCCCTATTTAATAAATGGTGCTGTAAAAACTGGCTAGCCATATGCAGAAAACTGAAACTGGACCCCTTCCTTAAACCTTGTACAAAAATTAACTCAAGATGGATTAAAGACTTAAATGTAAAACCACAAACCATAAAAATCTTAGAAGAAAACCTAGGCAATACCATTCAGGACATAGGCATGGGCAGAGACTTCATGACTAAAACACCAAAAGTAATGGCAACAAAGGGTACATTTGACAAATGGGATCTAATCAAAGTAAAGGCTTCTGCACAGCAAAATAAAGTATCACTAGAGTGAAAAGGCAACATATAGGAGAAAATTTTTGCAAGCTACCCATCTGACAAAGGTCTATTATCCAGAATTTACAAGAAAATTAAACAAAATTACAAGAAAAAAGCAACCCCATCAAAAGTGGGTAAAGGGTATGAAGAGATACTTCTCAAAAGAAGACCTTCATGTGGCCAAAAAACATATTTAAAAAAAGCTCATCATCACTGGTCATTAGAGAAATTCAAATCAAAACCATAATGAGATACCATCTCACACCAGTTAGAACAGTAATTATTAAAAGTCAAGAAACAACAGATGCTGGTGAGGGTGTGGAAAACTATGAATGCTTTCACACTATTGATGGGAGTGTAAATTAGTTCAACCATTGTGGAAGACAGTGTGGTGATTCTTCAAGGATCTAAAATCAGAAATATTATTTGACCCAGCAATCCCATTACTGAGTATACACTCAAAGGATTATAAACCATTCTGCTATAAAGACACATGCACACATATGTTTATTGAAGTACTATTTACATTAGCAAAGATGTGGAACCAAGCCAAATGCCCATCAATGATAGACTGGATAAAGAAAATGTGACACATATGCCTCATGAAATACTATGCAGCCATAAAAAGGATGAGTTCATGTCTCTTCCAGGGACATGAATGAAGCTGGAAACCATCATTTCCAGCAAACTAAAATAAACAGAAAACCAAACACCACATGTTCTCACTCATAAGTGGGAGTTGAACAATGAGAACACATGGACAGAGAGAGGGGAACATCACATACCAGGGTTTGTCGGGGGGTGCGGGTTAAGGGAAGGGAGAGCATTAGGACAAATACATAATACATGCAGGGCTTAAAACCTAGATGACAGGTTGATAGGTACAGCAAACCACCGTGGCACATGTATACCTATGTAATAAACCTGCACATTCTGCACTTGCATCCCAGAACTTAAAGTAAAATAAAAATAAAAATAAAAAAGAGAGAAAATAGAGGAAGAGGTGAACTGAATTAATTTCAAAACACAGGATAAACAAAAAGTAGAGATCCAGAAAACAGTATCAAATTTACAATACAAAATAATAAATATTTAAAATTGAAACAGGTGATAAACACAGCGTAATAGAATAAGAAAAGTCGAATTCCAGGTAATAGCAAAGATAAAAACTGAATAATAGAGAAAAAACAGAAACAATGCCAGAGTACAGCCAAAAGTTTTGAGAGACATATTCAAAAAGCCTAACACAGATATAAATGGAATTTCAGGAGGAAAGTCAAGAAAAAATGGTGCATAAGCAATATTGACTATGTAGTGATCAATAATTTCCTAAGATTTATTTAAAATATTAGACAGATCAACAAGATAGAAAATTAACAAGGATATCCAGGACTTGAATTCAAACCTGGAAAAACTAGACTTACCAAATATTTACAGAACTCTCCTCCCCAAATCCACAAAACATACATTTTTCTCAGTATCACATTATACCTATTTTAAAAGTGACCACATAATTGGAA